>CM053791.1:14165954-14460954 GCA_028749045.1 Cupressus sempervirens
TGTGTAGAAAACATGTTAGGTAAATCAACATTAATATCAATAATATCATGCTCATTATTTAAAGCATCTTCCTGATCCAAATTAATAGTTATAGAATCTAAAATAAGAAATTACATATTATTAACCTCTTCAAAAGACATGGGCTAATGAGAAGAATTCATATGAGCTTTAGCATGAGCTTGATGGTTCTTTCAACATTCCCGAGCATGTGAGTTACATTTAGTTTTGTTAGAAATTTGTTGTGAAGATGAAGGATGATCAACAACCATAGGTTCCTTTCCTTTTGATGACACAAGAGGTAAAATAATATAAGGCTGATATGTAGATGAAGGAAACACCATAGGAGGAACCTTACTTGAAGAAGAATTATCACTAGGAGTGTTAGATGATAAAAGAGGTGGTTGACCATTAGAAATAGAGGAATCATAAGAAATAGGTGGTGAAATTGTAGGAAAAATACCACAAGGCTTACTTAACTTGAAAATATTTTGACATATATTATTGATACAAATTGAACATAAAGTCCAGACAAGCAGGATTTGTAGTAGGAAAAGAAGGAAAAAAGAAGTCAAGAGTAGAACAATGTCGAGATCTAGAAGGATGATAAAGACTATGATTGATCATATTAATCTCACCATCACAAGGAAATTTAATGCATTGACGAATGAGAGAAGTAATATTTTGCACATCGGTTAACCAAGGAAAGCTAAAATTCACTTGAAACTAATCAAAAGTAGGAATGACCATAAAGGTAGTATTCACCACTTTACCACAAAGCTAGATAGAAAAAGAGATGAAACCTTGTGAAGGATACAAGACATCATTAGAAGTATGAATCCAAGTATCAATTGCATCATAAAAATTATGATGTTTACTCTCATTATAAATATGTTATTTAGTGATGATGTTTACATAAAAAGTAGGATAAAAAAGACACCCAAATGAAGGATATTCAACAATCTGAGTAGCAATATAGGGAGGACCATCTAGAGCCTTAAACTTATTAGCATTAGTAAATTAGATAGTAACGGCTCTAGTAAACTTATGTTTTAGTTTAGGTTGATCATTAGATGCAAAGGTAATTTTTTCCTTAGGTGGAGGTGGAGGTTGAACTACATGTTCCATAGTATTAATAGTATTGTCATTCTCTCTTTGTAAAGTATTGTAAGCAATATTCACTTAAGGAGGAACAAAAGAAGAAAGATGCTAAACAATATTGTTTGTGGTATGCTGAGGTAAAGGATTAGTATAGATTTGAATATTTTGATTAGGATGTGCCCCAAGTTTATTCCCATCCTCAATAGATAAATTAGCACCAATCAAATTCTAAATCCTATGTTTCAAAGAGTAACAGGCTTCAGTATCATGTCCGGGTTGGCAATGCAACTAACAAAAAAATTGAGAATTGAAATGTAGACTTGATGTAGTAGAAGGAAAAAGTGGTTTAAAACAAGGAATCATAATCATCTTTTCACTCACCAACCTAGTCATAATGGAATACAGAAACTCTGAGAGAAGAGTAAACTTACGATTTAGCTAAAAAATAGAGGAAGAATTAGTGGCACTCTGAGAGGTAGCAACTACTTGATCATCTATTATATTCATGGTTTTTCTGATCTTAACATATTTTTTAGGTTTTTTGAATTTTTTAGGGTTAGGTGTGGCATCACTCTTATCAATGAGTACAAGAGCCATTGGAGTGGTACTCTCAAACTAACTCACTTGTAGCTGATAATGATGAAGCACTACACAAAATTGTGAAAAAGAGGTAAACTCGGTAAGAAAAATCTTATCTCTAATATATTTTTGTAAATGCAAGAAATATGAGAATGCAAATTCTTAAATCTACCAACAAATTTAGTCACTTTATCTTTACAACCTTGTTTATAATGCATCAAATTGGTCAAAGAAACAAAAGGACCAATATTATTCTAAAATTGTTGTACAAAGGAATTAGAAAGTTTATGAAATTAATCAATGGAATAAGGTGGCAAAGAGCAATACCATTACAAATCTTTGTCACAAAGTGTGAGGGGAAAAAACTTAGCCAAAATCCTATGGTCATGAGCATACTCATTACATAGAACTTGGAAATACTTATGATGTGTTACAAGATCACCTTTACCATTATAAGTATCAAGGCTAGGCATATCAACTTGTAAAGGAGCAACAATATGGATATTGTCAAAATACAAAAGACTACCCATATCACATGTAGGAACATTGAACTTGGATTGAGTGAAGGAAGCAAGTTGTTATTGCAAAGAAGACACTATCTGAGCCAAGTTGAGGATAGTGGAATCATTACAAGGGACAGATGGATTAGGCACATTTGACACACTAGGAAAAGTGTATGATTTAGCTAGAATGGAAGAAACTACATGTGGAACACTGGGAACTATAGTAGAAGGATTAGGATAAGTGAAAGAACATTGTTATATGAAGGTTCTGAGGTTGTCCATGGAACAAGTGCAACACTCGCATGTAAGGAAGAAATGTGAAGAGCACTAAGAGGATTATATACTTGAATATAAGTAGTCATGATAGGAGGAACATAAGTGGGAATGTTAGAGATAGACACATAGATAGGAAAAGTAGGCTCAAGAGTAAAAACAAGATGATGTAATATGGCTTTAGAAGAAGCTTGATTCATAGGTTTAACATGATGGAGAAGACGAGAAATACCAACAAAATATTAACACCATGTTCATCATTACATATCACTTTCTTAATAACATCAAAAGTAGCAATAATTTCAATGTTGCGATTTTCTTGTGAAAGCCAATTGTGCATTTTATCAATCTCACAAGAAAGCTTATCAACTTGTTCATGGGGAACTCTTAAAGCCTCATCCTCATCATGAGATGAGTGAGAATAGTTATGCTCCATAGAAGGGTTAGGATCATGAGAAACCATAGGGTCACTAAGGTTTCGAAGAATAGGAGAAGAATTTGGATAAAAAAGAGCCATGATTCTATGACTTCTAATGGGAATGCTATAAGTAGGACTAAAAGTAATAAATATAATACACCAAATAAGGAAAGAAGAATCTTATGATATGAACTCCAAACTAATATATTGTAAGTCATGCAATGAACAATAATGTAAAGGATGATCTAACACCACAAAAAAAAGACTTGACGCAGCCGAATTCGCCAAAAAATATGTGGTGGAAAATGTGAATCAAGGATAGAAACCATAATCTCATCACATAACCTACTCACATACACATATTTTGATTGTATTGAATTGTGAGTGTATGTTATAGAGAGGGGAGATAAGTAAATAAGAACCTTTCAATCCCAATTATAAGAAACTAGGTCTAACAAGATTAATGCTAACCAAGTGAACAAGAAGCATTAATGCAAAACTAGATCTAGGAGAATAGGGGAAAGATAACCAAAAATCCTCAATATCCTTAATATGTCTGTATGCTCAATAAAGATGTGCTAAATTGACAAAGGGGAGAATAGTAACTCACCTTTTAAGTCTATTTTTTGCTTTCTATAATGATTTAATCCAGAGGAAACCTTCAAATCTAGGCCTAAAACTATACGACAAATGAAACCCATAAATATTTTGGTGATCTGTCAGGGGTGAATTGGTGCATCAGGGGTGCAGTATGACCATAATTGATTATGTCTGATGTTGATTCTATTTTTACATTTTATCAAAAGGCCAAAAAGGGTACTCCGATCTACAACCTATTCATTGATATGAGATTTATAACCTATAGTAAAAAAAGTTTTTTGTTGTTTATGGGGGGTTTTCCTTGTTCAAACCCTAGTTTAGGAATTAACCTTGAATTAAAAAAATTGAAACAATATGTATCTAAATTAAATATATGAATTCAACTTACAAAGCCAGATATCTTGACTTGAATGCAATGTGCTTGTCTCCACCAATGGTTTTGGAATGAGAAGATGAAGATGAATGTAAGATGTACCAAAGGACCTTGAAGAAGATCTCACTAGCTAAACTCCTTCAATTTCTTGGAATGCTTGAATCCTTGATCTTAAATGGAGGATTTTTTAATGGATTCATGAAGGCTTGAACTTGAATGCAAGAGCATTTGAGAGCTTGAACTCATGGATGCTTGAGCATTGATGAATAGCAATATGAAAAATGGAGCAAATGGAAGGGCTTAAATAGAGATCGAAATCAACTAACTCATGCATGTTGACCATTATAGGAGTTTGTACACAATTGTCAAAATACAAGACCCAGAGAAAATAGGCTAAAATAGGGCCTAATTAGGGGCATAATGTGCCCCTGATTGCTAGGTGCACAAACCCTAGGGCCAATCTGGGAACCCCAAATAAGGTCTCAAAATCCAAAAATTGTGCCCAAATTCTAAGGAAACCCTATTTCAGTAAAAAGATTGGATTTTAAGTGGAAAAGTGGATGGGAAGGAATGACCTAGGGAAAATAGATGGTACCTTGAGCATATCACCATGAAAATGGGAGCTTTAAAGAAGATCTATTAGGTTTTAGCCAAATTCAACCTAGGAGAAAGGATGGGAAAGGGAGAAAGAAATGTCAGTGGGGGAGAAATGATGAACTCACATTAAATAGATGCTAAACCTTCATTAAATTTGAGTTCTTCAAATTTAAGATGGTACATATTCATACATACATAAATATATGTAGATATACATATATACATACATACATGTGTGTGTGTGTGTGTGTACATATACATACATACATACATAGAGACAAATACACACACACACACACACACACACCGACATTTCCCTTGCACCCTTCAAAAGTACAGGTTCTAAAATATGCTTTTGTATTCTATATTAGTGTAGAGAATTCTCTTCAAAATTCTATAATTTTTCCAATCCTTTTCACCAAATTCATTGACTTATACCATGCCATTTGCTTCTCATTCTTATATGTATTTACCAAAGCAACCACAACTATAATATCTAATAAAAATCCTCCACCTTTTATGTTTCAAATGGTTTTTAATAAGTTGGTTCAATATTCGTTAGCTTCTCATTCTACGTGTGTATTTACCAAAGCAATTACAACTAGATTATCTAATAAAAATCCTCCACCCTTTATGTTTCAAATGGTTTTTAATAAGTTGGTTCAAAGTTCTCTGACTTCTAATTCTGCATCTATATTTAACAAAGAAATCACAACTATTATATCTAATAAAAATCCTCCACCTTTTATGTTTCAAATGGTTTTTAAGTTGGTTTAATGCTCATTTTCTTCTCATTTTCCATGTGTATTTACTAAAGTAATGAAAACTATCATATCTAGTAAAAGAACCCTTTATGTTTCAAATGGTTTTCAGTAATTTGGTTCAATGTTTATTTGCTTCTCATTTTGCATGTGTATTTACCAAAGAAACTACAACTATAATATCTAATAAAAGTCCTCCACCCTATATTTCAAATGAATTTTAATAATTCGGTTCAATATTCATTTCCCTCATTCTACATGTTTATTTACTAGAGCAATCACAACTATAATATCTAAAAAAATTCCTCCACCCTTTATGTTTCAAATCATTTTTAATAAGCCAGTTCAATATACATTTTCCTCTAATTCTGCATGTGTATTTTCCAAAGCAATCAAAACTTAATATCTAATAAAAATCCTCCACCCTTTATGTTTCAAATGGTTTTTAATGAGTTGCTTCAATGTTCATTTACTTCTCGTTATGCATATGTACTTACCAAATCAATCACAACTATAATATCTAATAAAAATCCCCCACCATTTATGTTTCAAATGGTTTTTAATAAGCTAGTTCAATTTCCATTTTCTTCTCATTCTTCATGTGTATTTACCAAATTAGTCACAGCTATAATATCTAACAAAAATCATCCACCATGCTTTATGTTTCAAATAGTTTTTAATAAGTTGTTGTAATGTCATTTTACTTCTCATTCTGCATGTTTATTGACAAAATAAATTGTAACTATAATATCTAATCAAAATCCTCCACCCTTTATGTGTCAAATTATTTTTAATAAGATGGTTCAATGTTTAGTTTCTTCTCAACCTATTAATGGGCCTAAGAGGGATAATCATCTTTACGTTGGGGATGTGGTTGTTAAGGCTTGTTGGGTTCCCTCGAGTTTTGAATGGATCAAAATCAACTTTGAAGAAGCTTAAAAGGGGAACGCATGCACATTGGGAATTGGTACTGTAGCAAGAAATGTAGAAAGTAATAATTTAGAAATTGGTGCAAACCATGCACCAGATGGAATCAATAATCAAGTTGAATTCCTAGCAGTAGTTGAAGCAAATTTGTAGACTATTAAGTTGGGTGCTTGATGAATTCATCTCAAAGGTGATTCATAGATCATGGTGAATGGGGTTGTCAAAGGGGAAATGCGCACATGGTATTTCAACATAGATGTTCAGAAAATTTGCCCCATGTTGGAAGAAGTGGAGGAATTCAGGATTAATCATGTTCCAAGAGAAGTCAATTCCTTGGTTGGAAAACTCTCCGAGGTGAACGCAGTGGGGTCACTACATGACAACTTTGAACTTGAATATTTTAGCTCGAATTCTCTAGAGGACTTAGAATTTTTTAGAAGAATAAAGGTGTCAAATTGGTCACATGTTGGTGTTGGAATAATGATACAATTTTTCATTACTTACAACACTTATTTGATTTTGAATGCTTACCGAGTTCATCACTCAGTTTACAGTTCATACTGAGCATTCGTTGGTTACCAAGTATGTTCAGCAGTGTTTACCGAGTCAGGAAGGTAAACAAAGGTTTTAGTGTTTACCGAGTCAAGAAGGTAAACGAAGGTTTTAATGTTTACCAAGTCAGGAAGGTAAACGAAGGATTTAATGTTTACCGAGTCAAGAAGGTAAACAAAGGATTTAGTATTTATCGAGTCAGGAAGGTAAATGAAGGTTTCAGTGATTACCAAGACAGAAAGGTAAAAGAAGTATTCAGTGCTTACCAAGTGAATCGAAGGAGTTAGTTTCTACCGAGTGACACAATGTTTACCGAGTCACCAGTGGTTACCAAGTTCCAAGCTACTCAGAGTGATTAGTATGAACCGAGCCCCTACCTCTACCGAGTGCATGATGATGCCGTGTAATGTAGTGGATGCCGAGTGTCAGAAGGTCACCGAGTGAGTTTGAGGAACCTGAGTTTTCTACTATCTGGCCGACTCAGTAATGTTTTGTCCACTTGTGTTTGGCCGACCTTGTTGCTGTAAATATTGGAATGGTATATATGTAATGTATTATGCCATTTGCAAATATAATGAAAAATAATAATAAAAAAGAGATATGATGAAGAGAAGTAACAGTGAAGTAAGAGCGAATTGAAAGAGAATCAGCAGCGGAGTATTCAACAAGGTTATCAAGGAGAAGCAAAGATATATCCATCACATCAAGTGATCAGTACATAAGATCTAATCAGCAAACCAGTTGCAAGCAGATCCACTGCTTCATCCTAACAGGTGAATCAGTTTTGTAAATCCTTTAATAGGGTAGACTTAACAGTCTTTTGTAAATCTCCTAACAGAGTGCATACTTCATTGTATGTTTGTAAATCCTCTAACAAGGTGGATCTAGTAGTCCTACTTGCTCCTAACAGGGCAGATCACCAGAAGTGATCACTGTAAGCCTTAACCGGCCAACTTTATACTATAGTATTGAAGTTTCGTGGGCATCATCCCCACCCCAGTTTTACTTTCAATTTGAAAGGTTTCTGGGTCACCAAATCAGTGTGTTAATCTTTTCATGCATACAGTAAAGTAGATGAATGAATGGTGAATTTGTTATTATGCTGAATTGGTTTAAATTTTAAAGCTTACTGATTCACCCCTCCCCTCTCAGTAACCTTGTTAGTCCTTAATATTTCCAACAATTGGTATCAGAGCTTTGTGGTTCTCAGGACAGAGCTTGACAACTTGAGCAAAGATCAAGGACAATGGAGATATTCAGACTTGACAAAACTATTGAGAATGAGAAGCTAGATTTGGAGATGGCCATGGTTCAACTCAAAGAAGAAAAGGAACATCTTTCTCAATCCCTAAAAAGAAGAAAGGAACTTGCAAGACAAATAAATGACCATTTTTATGTTGAAGAAAGGATTGAAGATTTGTTACCATCAAGTAATTCAGAAGAAGCTGACAAAGCAATCAAAGAACTTTTAGAAAAGAATGGATCTCTGCAAGAAGAGGTAAGAAAGCTTAAAAGAGAGCAAGAAATACAGTCAATCAGGCTATGTGAAGTTTTGGAACAAAGAAACAAAGTACAAGAAGAATTGGAAGATAGAAGTCATGAAACTCAAAATCAATCCCTTGAACATGAAGATCTAGCAGATCAACTATCCAATGCAAATGAAGAAATCAGGATTCTCAGAGCACAAAATGAAAGTTTACAGAATGACTTAAGAACTGAAAGACAAACCAATGAAAGCTTGGAAAATGATCTAAAAATTGAAAAATAAGTCAATGAAAGGATGATGAAATCTCAAGCAGACATGAATCAATTAAATCAGCAAAATGAGCAAAATTTCTATAAGCAAAAAGGTAAAGCTGGTCTTGGATACAAGGAAGAAGGTGAATCGTCTGAACAAGGTACTCAAAGGAATCAAAGACCCACTTGTAATCATTGTGGCAAGATAGGTCATACATCTAACAAATGTTGGAGTAATGGCAAAATTAAATTCAATGGCAAGTGTTTCAATTGCAATAAGCATGGTCACAAAGCCAATGAATGCAAGGAAAAACCAAAGTTTGAAGGCAAGTGTCATAAATGCAAGAAACAAGGACATAAGGCATCTGAATGTAGATCAAAATCATTTAATCCAGCAGAACAAATTGTCAAAGCAATATTTGGTTGGGATTACAATATTTGGTGTAGATGTCACTATTATGGAGAATATGGACACATAGGAACAAATTGTAGAAGGCATCACCTAAGGAAGAAAGATACAACCATAAGATGCTATACCTGTACTGAGATTGGTCATATAGCCAAGAATTGCATGAATATAGGAAAGGTTGAAGATGAAAAGAAAACTAGAGCTGATAATATTCAAAAGCAAATGAAACAACAATGGATTCCTAAGTCTACCGAGCAAGAAAATTCAAATGATGAAAATGTCACTCTAGAAATGGGTGACTCCACCATATCTAATTAAGACTTATCAAGAAGGATAAGGGACTGTATCTTCAAGCCATATCCTAAGCAGTTCCAGAAAGAAGGAGTGGAAATGATAAATCAGTATTGCAGATACAAGTCATAATTCACAGTGTTGCATCTACCGAGTAAGGTTGATTTTCAGACTTTACCGAGCTTGGTCGGGAAGATAAGAAAGGTTTTGTGTGTTCACTGAGTTGTAAGGTTTACTGAGTGAGTCGGTGACTATTTATAAAACCCTAATTCCCAGCTACCTACATACCCGAGCATTAATGACAAGATTTTGATCAAAAAGGCAGAATTTGATCTCATTTTTCCACCATGAATTCAGAGTTCACAGAGCAAATATATTTTCAAGTACATCCAAACGAGTTCAAGTGATTTGAAGTGATTTTCCAGCAAAGAAATTGTGTTACGAAATCGTTCTCTCACCGAGTAGCAATGGCATCCGCAAGCACTAGTGGCAGTAAGGCAAAGAGAGGTTCTGAAATGCTTGAGAAGGGAGTCAAATGGGAGGCGCCAAATTTCAAAATTGTTCCTACCATCGCTGAATCACTCGAGCCGCATGGAGCTCAATCGTAGATCCCTCCAAAGGTACTTCTTATCAATGATATTCGTACTCATTTCAAGTGTACTGTGCAAGAAATAGGGACACTAGATATGGATAGTACCCTAGCCGAGTTATGCGTGGATGGAACCCTAAAACCTGAGTTCAAACATTTGGAAACCAAAGGATTAACCCATATCTCGCATCTGCCAAGGAGTTTCCAAGTGAAATGGGTGAGGTATATCTTAAGCCGTGTGCATAATGGACAATTGTGGTTAGAACAACCCATCCTCATAACAAAGAAGATGATCCACAAGATCACGGGCTTACCAATGTTGACCAAAGCCAAAACCACCAAAACCCTAGGTCGAGATGACCTCCATAAATTAACCCAAGCTGAATGGGATGGCAGAGGTTTAAAGCTCAACAATGTTTCAGATATAGAACTGAAATTTGGTATTTGTGTTATTGCATACAAACTGTATAGTTCCAGCAAACTGAATAGTGTACCCTATGAGGCTGTAGATTTGGCATATAAAATTGTAAAGAAAAATATGGAGTTTGACCTAGCTGATGTGCTATTAAAACAATTCAATAAAAACATGGATAGCATAAGGACTGCAAAGACAAACCCTTGTAAATTTGGTTCTTTGCTAGTTTATTTATTTTTCTATGTACAGAAATTCTTTCCATCGAAGGGTGCAGTTGTATGGAGGAAAGATACTCCAATTTTGTATCAAATAAATGAATTCATAGCAGAAATGGGTATGAATTTTGATAAGGTAATGGATAATTATTTTGAAGATTTCAAGGAAAGGATGAACAACAGGTTCAGGATACCTCCAAAACTTGTTGAAGAGTATAAGGATGATGTCTGTTTCATGGTTGACTGTGACAGAGTCTACATCTAGGCAGTCAAACCCCGAGTGGCATGGTTAAAACCATTGCCCTATGAGCTAAATATTGATGATGCCAGAGATATCATTGAGGCACTGGTAAATGAACCAGTGGATCCCAAGTTGCCTGCATTTGGAACCTATGAAGAGGCTAAGGTTAGAATAGAGCTTGAAATCAAGCTTCCTCAAGCAATCTCTAAAGGCAGAAGAAAGATAGAAAAGCTAAAAGCTGACACTGGACCTCTCATGATAACAGAAGGAAGAGGAGGAGATGAAGAAAAGGAAGAAGAAGAAGAAGAAGAGCCTCAACAAAAGAAAGGTAAGGTGATTGTCACCAAACCTACAAAGAAAACCACTGCAGTATTCTCCAGGAGAAAAAGACAGGGAAAGAAGGAACCTGTATTTTTTAAGCCTCCACTCACCTCTGAAGCAAGACTAAAGAAATTAGATGAAGGAGGTAGCTTCACAAACTTCAAAGAATTAAAGTTCGAAACCAGAACAGAACAGGAGAAAATGCAGATTGAGGATCTGGTACTGAACAAAATGGGAAAATGGAAATACTCCCCGGACCAAATAGCCTCTCAGATCTCCAAAGAGCTATTGGAAAGATTGCAACCAAGATGGGAAGCTGCAACCAAAACTATCAAAGACATTTATGAACAGACCCTAAGGAATCTCCTGCCAAATCTCTCTAATGTTGAAGTGAAGAAATCACTAAAAGATCACGAAGGCAATATGATGGTTAGATTCCACACTTGTTTGATACTTGTCAAAGATATTGAGCATGTGGTAAATGATGCTACAAACATGTGGAAAAACATCTATCATCTACACAAACCCAGTGAGGATACTGTTGAAATCACAGACAATGACAGCAATGATGATAATGATGATGATGATATTGAAGATATTCCAGGGGATCTCCATTCAATAATGTTAGAAGTGGAAGAAGAAGCTAGAAAAGAAATGGAGGAAGAAGAAGAAGATGAACAAGACAAAGAGGAAGAAGATCCAGTAAAAATTGCAGCTGATGTCATTGCCTCCCTTCCTCACTCTCCACCAAAGATTGTAAAATCTACTATGGAGATAGGATCTTCAAGTAAGATTGTGAGCATAATAGAGACATCCATTGCTCAAATTCCTCTAGTCTCCTCTCAGCTCAAGGTTTTTGCAATACAAGTGCCAAGCACTTCATGTACCGAGCTGACAGTCACTTCTTTAGTTACCGAGCTTCCAAGCACATCATTAGCCACCAAGTCATCCACTGCAGCAGCTACTTCATCGAGTGTATCTCTTCCACCTGCAGCTTGTACAGTAAGTCTTCCAAGTTTCATATCAATTTTATCTTCCTCAGCCACATTGGCCCCAATTTTTACTCTAGTCAGTTCTCCAATTGTAAAAATACCAGTATGTACATCATTTTTGGGAAGTATATCAAGTTTTGATACAGCCAGCACTTCTCTTAGTTTGCCTTTAGTTGGTCCCATTCCAGTTTTGACAGCCAGTCTAGCATCATCAACTATTGTTTCAATTTCAAAGGGCAAAGGTGCAGTCACTACAGAAAAACCAAAGAGATACATGTTTTCCAGTAAGGCAGTAGATGAAGAAATAGATCTGGATAAGGACATTTTCATTCCTAAGATAGATCTAGATACTGCATCAGTTGAAGAAATGAGAATGATTAGTCAGCTATTAGAGTAGAAGGCTAGGCAAAAATAGCTCAGGCATGAAAGAGACCAGGAATATAGCATTATTGAAAGTGCTAAAAATATAATAACAGAGGCTATAGGTGTTGAAGTAGATTCTACTCAACACATTTTGATTCAGTTGGAAGAGGCTATATATAAATTCAATGAGGATACCTCCGGCCAAGAAAAATTGATTGAAAAGGCAGAGAAGAAATTTGACAATAAGGTGCTTGAGCACATTGCTCATCATATTGCATTAAAACAGGTAGAATTGTCTACAATTCTGAGTAATTTTGAGAATTCTTTTAATAATGTAACTTCACTTTTTGGCAAACTTTGTGATGTTACCGAGTATACCAAAGAAATCAAAGAAAAGTTGAATAAAATTGATGAGGACATGAAGGTCAGTGCCCAAATGCTGCAATCTGACCACAGTGCAAGTTCATCCCATCATCATAAAATAAGATTTTTGTCAGAGAAACAGGCAGAATTGCTAAGAGAGGAAGCAAGGATCAGGTCTACTCTGATTGACATCTAGAATATGATCCTTCCTGTCATGAACACAATGCGGAAGCACATTGCATATTCAAAAACATTGATCCATGACAATAATTTCTCTGTTGTAGACCATATGATTGAACTTTCTGCAGAAGTTCAAGTAGCTCTTTCCACATGTAAAATCTTGCAAGATAATTGGGATAAAACTCTATAACTAATTCTTCAGGTACATTCTGAGTTTATCACACATTTTGGTGTCTCCATATAAATACATTCTTTATTCTTTGGCATTATTGTCAAAAAGGGGGAGAAAGTAATATATAGAAGAAAATCAGACACAAAAGGGGAGAAGGTAATAAAGTAATAAAGAATAAAGTCATATAACTCATGTAAAAACCTTGTGTATATTGTATGGGGGATTTATATGTAAGGTAGCCCATGTATATTCAGCACAGCAGAATCAAATCAGTTTTGTCAGATCTTGTATATAAATTTTGGCTCATAAGTGTTTTTGTCACTAATGCCAAAGGGGGAGATTGTTGGAATAATGATACATTTGTCATTAGTTACAACACTTATTTGATTCTGAATGCTTACCGAGTTCATCACTCAGTTTACAGTTCATACCGAGCATTCGTTGGTTACCAAGTATGTTCAGCAGTGTTTACCGAGTCAGGAAGGTAAACAAAGGTTTTAGTGTTTACCGAGTCAAGAAGGTAAACGAAGGTTTTAATGTTTACCGAGTCAGGAAGGTAAATGAAGGATTTAATGTTTACCGAGTCAAGAAGGTAAACGAAGGATTTAGTATTTACCGAGTCAGGAAGGTAAATGAAGGTTTCAGTGATTACCAAGACAGAAAGGTAAAAGAAGTATTCAGTGCTTACCAAGTGAATCGAAGGAGTTAGTTTCTACCGAGTGACACAATGTTTACCAAGTCACCAGTGGTTACCAAGTTCCAAGCTACTCAAAGTGATTAGTATGAACCGAGACCCTACCTCTACCGAGTGCATGACGATGCCATGTAATGTAGTGGATGCCGAGTGTCAGAAGGTCACCGAGTGAGTTTGAGGAACCTGAGTTTTCTACTATCTGGCCGACTCAGTAATGTTTTGTCCACTCGTGTATGGCCGACCTTGTTGCTGTAAATATTGGAATGGTATATATGTAATGTATTATGCCATTTGCAAATATAATGAAAAATAATTTTAAAAAAAGAGATATGATGAAGAGAAGTAACAGTGAAGTAAGAGCGAATTGAAAGAGAATCAGCAGCGGACTATTCAACAAGGTTATCAAGGAGCAGCAAAGATATATTCATCACATCAAGTGATCAGTACATAAGATCTAATCAGCAAACCAGTTGCAAGCAGATCCACTGCTTCATCCTAATAGGTGAATCAGTTTTGTGAATCCTTTAACAGGGTAGACTTAACAGTCTTTTATAAATCTCCTAATAGAGTGCATACTTCATTGTATGTTTGTAAATCCTCTAACAAGGTGGATCTAGCAGTTCTACTTGCTCCTAACAGGTAAGATCACCAGAAGTGATCACTGTAAGCCTTAACCGGCCAACTTTATACTGCAGTATTGAAGTTTCGTGGGCATCATCCCCACCCCAGTTTTACTTTCAATTTGAAAGGTTTCTGGGTCACCAAATCAGTGTGTTAATCTTTTCATGCATACAGTAAAGTAGATGAATGAATGGTGAATTTGTTATTATGCTAAATTGGTTTAAATTTTAAAGCTTACTGATTCACCCCTCCCCTCTCAGTAACCTTGTTAGTCCTGAATATTTCCAACAGTTGGGTGGTACATGAAATGGTAGCAATGGTATTCATTTTTTGGCACATGTAAAGATCAACCAGTATGTGTCTGGTAGGTATGGGTAAGGTGGATAAATTTAAATGATGACACATCCATTTAAACACACTATGTTCTGGAGGCTTTGGTGATAGTTTATAATGCTATCTTCATCTCTACTTTTTCCAAATACTTTTGAACTTTGAGAAGAGTGATTGAGGGTTGGTGAAAGTTGAGTGTACCTCATGGAAGAAATTTTTCCTTGCAAAATTTGGGCCAAATTCCACCATTTATAGAGTTGATCACTATAAAAGGACTCAATAATGTGTTCAAAGTTGATGAAGATAGATTTTGGGAGGCTATTTTTTATATTTGGTGAGGAGTATCTATTCCATAAATTAGCACCCTCGATCCAATCTGGACATTTCTTCCCTCTTTCTTACATTTGCATTGATGATTGGAGGTAGAAAATAGGATGTCCTTTGTGTAGCACATGCCTGTATTGAACCCAAATGGACAGAGGATTCACACGATGTGGTGTGTAGTGCCTGCCCTAGTTTGCATTTTGTTTTGCTATCATTGCACAACTCTTTTAGGCCAGTTTTATGTTAATGATTAGTAGTATTGTTTTGTGATTATCACATATTGTTTTTCATTCAGTTTATTATATGATGAGATTACTTGGTACTCTATATTTAATGTATGCATGATGATTATTCAGTGATTTTAGTTATTGATGATGATTAGTTAGATGGATTATTATGTGTTTTCTTATGGATACTGACCCCATATTGCATGTGTATGGTGTGCGTGTTTGTTTTCTTTATGTATGGTGTTTCTGATGTGGTTAAGGAAGGGAGTCGTAGTCACCTGCTAGTCAGGATCTATAGGATGCACCACTTCCTACCATTGCCTGTTTAGCTTACAATATTGTGTCTATACATGCATGGATTTTATGCAGGTTTCAAGTACCAGGTATCGACTTCCCTGAATTGCCAGGATGAGCGTACCCTATCGCATTATCTCAATGGTAAGAGAGGGGAGATAAATTCTTGAGTCCAAATCCTAAACCCTTAAGCCATTTGTCCTAATTGATAATTAGGACAAATATCCAAGTTAACTACCCTCTGAATGCGTCGAATGATGTTAATTTGTGATTATAACCCTTTAGTTTGATTTAGTATGGCTTTTTCAATGTTGGGTTTTCATATTTTATTTTATGAGTCTTTGGTGAATTTTCTATTAATTAAGCCTAATTAAAAGATTAAATTAATGATTTAATTTAATGGAAAATTATTATGACATTTTAATATTTAATTATATTTAATTAATTGAGAAATTAATTAAATAAAAAGAATTAAATTTGGAGATAAAAGTTATAAGAATAAATTAGAACGTGATAAAATTAATTTAATTTAATAATAATATATTTAGAGTTCATTTTTAAATAAATGCTAAATATTATTGTTATTTAAGTTAATAAATATTTATCAAATTAAACGTTCGAAAATAAATTAAAACTGGAAAGATATTAAATTATTAAAAAAACTCTTGATCGCATGATGTATGCATGAGTTGAAAATATAAGAAATAAATTAAAATGTATTTTAATTGCATACTGTGTGCATGAGTCTAAAATTTAATTCATTAATTGAGATTAAATTAATAAATTAATTTAAAGAGAAGTTAAGTAAAAATTAAATAAAGTAATTTAATAATTTATTAAACATGCATGGAAAAGTTAAAGGAAAGATTAAGAAAAGATAAATGGAAGTTAATTTTAAGTTGAGTCTTGTGAACAAGGAGTCCTCTCGGGTGAACGCACAATTAAGTGCCCCAATTTGAGGAGAGAACTCCTTATCACCAATTGGGGGTTCATTTTTTAGGGAGATGAATTTGGATGTGAATTTTGGAAGCAAATTCAGAAGCGAATTTTGGAAAAATTGTTAGAGAGAAGTTCTTGAATATAAGCGAACTCTCTCGCAAATCATCTGGGCGTTGTAATTTTAGCATCAGAACTAGGTACATTCTTGAGTTTTGTTCACCCAGTTAAAATTATATTGTTGAGATAATCTTATCTTCTTCATGAATTTGAATTTGATTGTTTGCATTTCATTGCAACGAATCCTTCAATCTTGTAATTTTTGGAAAATCCTAATATGCATGTTGATTCCTTGGTGCAAAAAGATCAAGAGAAAACATAATTTATATAAAATAATTTTAAAAGAAAAATATTAAGAATATATATATTTGGGGAGGGGGGTTTTACCCCACCCCATCCCACTTACCTTTATGTACACAGCATGTCTGTGCAGGTGTACTACTGCATGCAAGCACTGCCTGTGGCAGCAATCCACCTGTCTATTAGTGTAGTTTTTTATTTTTCCTATTTTGCTAGGTTTTTCCTACACTTTTAATAATCTCGCTTAGGTTAATAAAGCATGTCTTATTAGGTGAATGGTTGTGAGGTGTCACCTTCCTACATGTGAGCATCCATTAGCTATCTTGGGAAGATACTTTGTTATCTTTAGTCCGATAGATGGTTGCTCCTCATTGGTTGGTGTTGCCACCTCCTCCCTCTTCCTAGCCTATATAAGCATGCTACCTGGCTTGTATTTGTATCTCTTATTTTCACATCCTCTTAATGCTATTTTGCTTCCAGCATTTGCATTACTCTCTTGGAGACTAACTCTATGATGCTATTTTGATTTTGTATCATTTGCATTCATAGTTTAGATATTTACTCTTTGCACTAGTTTTCTGGGTTATTAATCTTTTCAGATTCTAACACTGTCGCACAATAGCCGCCATATATCTTATGGCCAACGAGCCTTAAACGTATAGTTTTAAAAAGTTTTTTTTAATTTAATTTAAATTAAATTAAATTGTTATTAATAATTATTATTAATTTTTATATATTATTTTTTAATAAAATTTATTAAATGTTTATTACATTTTTTTAAAAATAATTACTTAAAATTTAATTAGTTTATATGTAAATATTCACAATAAAATAATTAATTTAAATTAAATTAAATTTATTTATTTGATAATGGAAGTTGCTTATTAGAAAAGGGGGGATTTATTTAATTATTGGTAACCTTGATTTTAATAAGATAATGTAAATGATATTATTAAAAATCAATGAGAATTAGTTTAATAATTTAAATAAATATATAATTATCCTCTTAGTGTTTTTAGAAAATTGATTTAAATATAATGGAAGGGTAATCCTATGTTTTATTCAAACATATGATTGGGTAAATATACATAGGATAAATTGAGAATTTTTTATATTCTTGAAACATATATTAAACTTGAAATTGAAACCTTACCTTTAATTCAATGATGTGTTTTCTAAATCATACTGATCTATGAGATTATTCTGTCTTCTATGTTCTATCTATGATTTGGGGTTTCAGGGTTGACCTAGTTTTGACCAGTCTTAGGTTGTTACCAAAGGCTTGAGAATTATGTGTTGTGATGTCGTGATGATGTTTTGATCTCTATCTTTCTAAACCCAACCATGGTAATGCGATGGCATGCTCTATGATGTGTGTGGATTATTGATTGTTATTGCTTTCCATTTTCCTTCTGTGAAGCTGAGGTGTATGTATATGAGATACCTGACTTAACCATTTTTGAGTCATCAATCAGCTATATTTGATTTGTTTTCCCATCGCTTTGAGAGGACTAAGGTGTTATGAATTATTTATTCTTGATGTTGTCATCCTGTGACATGTTTGACTTGAGCATTTTGGAGTATTCGATCAGTGTTATTATTAGAATACTTTCTGGTTGCTCGTTAAGAATCGACGGATCTTGTGATTTATCTTTCATGCTTTACAGTTGCTTGTTGAGAACTGTTGTCATTATTATGATTATCTTTTGGTGCTTTCCAGTTGCTCGTGGAGAACTAATGTAAATATTGTGGATTATGTTTTGATGCTTTTCAGTCGCTTGTATAGTGCTGAGGTGATTTTTATATGATTATTGATTTGTGCTTTTATTAAGCCTAGGGTAGTTTATCTATATGTAGTGTCAAGAAGTGGCTTGCAATGGGGGACGGGGGCCCTAAGTGGCTCTGGGGATAACCCATTGTAAGTTGTTTAATAAGTGATAACATTACACTAAATACTAACTTAAATGAACCTAATAAGAGTTAATTGTATGTTCTTGCCCATGCCTCGAGTGCTAGTACATACTAGGATGGGAGTAGAGAGAACACTTGGTTATGACCTTGCATTCCGTAGTATGCCTTATCAATACAAGAGGATACTAGTGGCCATAGTGGGATCACTAGGGACATGGGAGTCCTAAGGGACTACTTGGGTAACTTTGAGCGTGATTCATGCGATGACACTTGCCTGCTTACATAGTAGGTTTCCTACATGTCTTGTGTGCTTCTGGGTCTAGATGTCGATCTATGTTGGAACCTTTGAGTTAGTATACTTTTAAGATTTCCTAGACTTAGAGAGTATTTGTGTTATGTGATTTGATATCTTGTTTGGGACTGGAGACTATCTCCTCAACACGGTGGGAGTGGGCCATTTAGGTTCCACGTAGTCGAGTGCTAGTGATTTTTACTCTTACCATTGAGATCCATCTGTAGTCATCATGGCTGGAGCTTCTTGGGATGCTTGTTTATCATGTTTAGATGATTTTTTTTACTGATGCATTTCCTTATATTGATGACTAGCATGTGATAGATGATGTTATCTACTATGTAGGATCATCTTATTCTTTATTCTAGCATGTTAGATTTCTTTATGCATATGTTGTAGCCTATTTTATTAGTGACGTCCCTATTATGATAGTACTGATGATCTGATCAGTGGCTTGGTATGTTATGTGTGGGGGATGGCTAGGGCCCATGATGGTCTTATAATGCTATTGATGATTGGGAGGAGCCATGCACTTAGTTAGTTGTGTTTTATGATGGATGGATGTATCATGTATGGTGGATGGTTTCATTTATTTTATTGCACTTGTATCATGGATTAGAGGAGGATGATGTAATTCTATTTTTATACATGTATATTCTTTTAGCCTTTCATACCCTGTGACATGTACAGTGGATGATTAAGCATTCCAGATTTCATTTGCCAAGAGGCATTCAGAACAAATGTATACTATGGACTTTGGACTTTCTAATTATTCTTTCATGTGGATGTGGTAGTTGTTAGACTTGGTATTAATTAAATTTACATGTGACTCAATGTCATGGGATCCTTAAAGAATGTAACTTGTTATGTATGCTTTTAGTTGATTGTATGTTATTGCTTCCGCTACCATGTGTTTGATGTGTATGTATTATCCTTCTTGTTTTTTAAAAAAAATTGTAAGGCAAACTTAGTAAAACTTTAGGTTAATTCTTTTTGATCCCTTGGTGGGGTGTTACATCTGGTATCAAAGCTCGAGTTTCTACATTGGGAGCTTTGGGTATATTGGAATGTCACTAGTGTTAACTAGTTGAACAAAAAACAAAAACATTAAACTGTTATGTATATTTATTTCAAACTGAAACCTGAACTAGTTGAACTGAAAATAGAACTTAAACTTTTAGTTGTATATTTTTCATACTTCAACACTTAGACTTCAAAACTGAAATTATATGTAAACCTAAATATAGGCAAAACTGAAAATTGAAACTTATTTTTTTTATAAAACATGTATCTTTCATCTATGCTTTGATTGTCTTTGAGAGCATTATGTTGTTCTTGTTTAGAGAGTTCAGGAAATCTATTTCAGTAGTTGTTAAAGGGATGAATGTTGGATCAATACAATTTTCGGTTTACTATGAAACTAGAATCATATTGCTCTAAGTGATTTAAAGTAGTATGTGTATGTTTATGATAGCATCTTGTATTTGGATATTATTGTAGGATGGTATATGGGATGAGATCTTCTATTAGAGGTTGTAGCCTAGGCCGTGGTAGAGGCCATGGACAAGGTAAAGCTATCAGTATCCATGAGCCTATCCATCAAGAACCTATCCAAGATGGGAATAGGGAAGGGCATGTCAGAGAGCTTCAGGAAGAAAACCATAGAGAGCAGCGGGTTGTCTCTGAGGAGGTTGATCTGAGGCAAATGATGCATACCATCATTGAGCGCCTACCTCCTATTCATGATCAGGATAAAGCACATTGAGCAGCACTTGAGCATAGACCTAATTGTATGAGCTCTTATAAATCTCACAATGCATGGCGTAATAAATGCCACCAGCTTCACCAGCCATCTTTGGGTATTCCTTCTTCTATCAGTGGGGGTAGCGGTCAGTACTCTAGTGCACCTAGAGTTCAACGGAGCTTCAATGGAGAGTGTTTCTCATGTGGGCAACGTGGACACAAGTCACCTCATTGCCCTCAAGGGAAACCACAGCTCTCAGATCAGAGACCCGCAGCTTCAGAACCTGCGGTTGGCAATATGGGTAGATCCTTGAGAGTGTTCTCAGTGGAGACATATCCTCCTATAGGGGAAAGGGTCCAATGGGATCCGCACAGTGAGTCCCTTAGTTTTATCATTCATGTAGGCTTCCAAGAGTAAGCCTAATTCTAGGGGGGTGGACGTAGTGTTTGCCCTAGTTTGCATTTTTTTTGCTATCATTGTCGAACTCTTTTAGGCCAGTTTTATGGTGATGATTAGTAGTATTGTTTTGTGACTATCAGATATTGTTTTACATTCATTTTATTATATGATGAGATTACTTGGTACTCTATATTTCGTGTCTGCATGATGATTATTTAGTGATTTTAGTTATTGATGATGATTAGTTAGATGGATTACTATGTGTTTTCTTATGGATACTTACCCCATACTACATGTGTATGGTGTGAATTTTTGTTTTCTTTATGTATGGTGTTTCTGATGTGGTTAAGGAAGGGAGTTAGTCACCTACTAGTCGGGTTCTATGCGATGCACCACTTCCTGCCATTGCCTGTTTAGCTTAGAATATTGTGTTTGTACATGCGTGGATTTTATGCAGGTTGCAGGTTGCAGCTACCGACTTCCCTAAATTGCTAGTATGAGTGTACCCTATCGCATTATCTCAATGGTAAGAGAGGGGAGATAAATTCTTGAGTCCAAATCTTAAACCCTTAAGCCATTTGTCCTAATTGATAATTAGGACAAATATCCAAGTTGACTACCCTCTAAATGCGTCGAATGACATTAATTCGTGAATATAACCCATCAGTTTGATTTAGTATGGTTTTTTCTATGTTGGGTTTTCGTATTTTATTTTATGAGCCTTTGATGAATTTTCTATTAACTAAGTCTAATTAAAAGATTAAATTAATGATTTAATTTAATGGAAAATTACTATGACATTTTTTTATTTAATTATATTTAATTAATTAAATAAAAAGAATTAAATTTGGAGATAAAAATTATAAGAATAAATTAAAACGTGATAATATTTATTTAATTTAATAATAATATATTTAGAGTTTATTTTTAAATAAATGCTAAATATTATTGTTATTTAAATTAATAAATATTTATCAAATTAAATGTTTGAAAATAAATTAAAAGTGGAAAGATATTAAATTATTAAAAAGTTTCTTGATTGCATGATGTATCATGAGTTGAAAATATAAGAAATTAATTAAAATGTATTTTAATTGCATAATGTCTGCATGAGTATAAAATTTAATTCATTAATTGAGATTAAATTAATAAATTAATTTAAAGAGAAGTTAAGTAAAAATTAAATAAAGTAATTTAATAATTTATTAAATGTGCATGGAAAAGTTAAAGGAAAGATTAAGAAAAGATAAATGGAAGTTAATTTTAAGTTGAGTCTTGTGAACAAGGAGTCCTCTCGAGTGAACGCACAATTAAGTGCCCTGATTTGAGGAGAGAACTCCTTATCACAAATTGGGGGTTCATTTTTGAGGGAGATGAATTTGGACATGAATTTTGGAAGGAAAATTTTAGGAAAATTGTTAGAGAGAAGTTCTTAGATAGAAGTGGACTCTCTCGTAAATCATCTGGGCATTGAGATTTTAGCATAAGAACTAGGTAGGTTCTTGAGTTTTGTTCACCCAATTAAAATTATATTGTTTAGATAATCCTGTCTTCTTTGTGATTGTGAATTTGATTGTTGGTATTTCATTGGAATGAATCCTTCAATCTTGTAATTTTTGGAAAATCCTGATATGCATGTTGATTCCTTGTGTGTGCAAAAAGATCAAGAGAAAACCCAATTGGATACCCTCGTTCTAGATGATAGAAATTGTATATAATTTGGGAAGGGTTTGAATTTGAAAATGAAATTCTAGGTTGGAAATTCAATTGGTTAATGATATTTTCTCTATCAGATTATATTTGACAATATTTTTAAAAAGAAATTATAATTAAAAATTATTTGTTTATTTTAATATTATTATTGGTGGAAATTTAAAATAAAATAAAATATGCTTTTTTTTACCCACTTGGGGGGCAGGGGGGTTTCTCTATAACATAATTTATATTTTAAAAGAAAAATATTAAAAATATATATACCCTTACCTTTATATATTTGATAATGCAAGTCGCTTATTTAAAAAGGGGGGATTTATTTAATTATTGGCAACCTTGGTTTTAATAAGATAATGTAAATGATATTATTAAAAATCAATGAGAATTATTTTAATAATTTAAATAAATAAATAATTATCCTCTGAGTATTTTTAGAAAATTGATTTAAATATAATGGAAGGGTAATCCTATGTTTTATTCAAACATATGATTGGGTAAATATACATAGGATAAATTGAGAATTTTTATATTCTTGAAACATATATTAAACTTGAAACTAAAACTTACCTTTAATTCAATGATGCATTTTCTAAATCATACTGATCTGTGAGATTATTCTGTCTTCTATGTTCTGTCTATGATTTGAAGTTTCAAGGTTGACCTAGTTTTGACCAGTCTTATGTTGTTATCAGAGGCTCAGGGATTATGTGTTGTGATGTCGTGATGATGTTTTGATCTTGATCTTTCTAAGCCCAACCATG
The DNA here is from genome assembly GCA_028749045.1 of Cupressus sempervirens. Lineage (NCBI taxonomy): Eukaryota > Viridiplantae > Streptophyta > Pinopsida > Cupressales > Cupressaceae > Cupressus > Cupressus sempervirens. Next base: position 14,189,530 of record CM053791.1, read on the forward strand.
GTAATGCAATGGCATGCTCTATGATGTGTGTGGATTATTGATTGTTATTGCTTTTTAGTTTCCTTGTGTGAAGTTGAGGTGTATGTATATGAGATACCTGACTTAACCATTTTTGAGTCATCAATTAGTTATATTTGATTTGCTTTCCTATCACTTTGAGAGGACTAAGGTGTTTTAAATGATTTATTCTTGATGATGTCATGTTGTGACATGTTTGACTTGAGCATTTTGGAGACTTCTATCTGTATTATTATTGGGATACTTTTCGGTTGCTCATTAAGAACAGACGGATCTTGTGATTTATCTTTGATGCTTTTTAGTTGCTCATTGAGAACTGTTGTGATTATTATGATTATCTTTTGGTGCTTTCTAGTTGCTCATGGAGAACTAATGTAAATATTGTGGATTATGTTTTGATGCTTTTCAGTCACTTGTATAGGCTTGAGGTGATTTTTATATGATTATTGATTTGTGCTTTTATTGAGCCTAGGGTAGGTTATCTATATGTAGTGTCGGGAAGTGGCTTGCAATGGGGGATGGGGGCCCTAAGAGGCTATGGGGATAGCCCATTGTAAGTTTTTTAATAAGTGATAACATTACACTAAATACTAACTTAAATGAACCTAATAAGAGTTAATTGTATGTTCTCACCCATGCCTTGAGTGCTAGTACAAACTAGGATGGGAGTAGAGAGAATGCTTGGTTATGACCTTGCATTCCATAGTATGCCTTGTCAATATAAGAGGATACTAGTGGCTGCAGTGGGATCACTAGGGACCCAGGAGTCCTAAGGGACTACTTAGGTAACTCCGAGCGTGATTTGTGCAATGACACTTGCCCGCTTACATAGTAGGTTTCCTACGTGTCTTGTGTGCCTCTGGGTCTAGATGTCGATCTATGTTGGAACCTTTGAGTTAGTATACTTTAGGATTTTCTAGACTTAGAGAGTATTTGTGTTATGTGATTTGATATCTTGTTTGAGACTAGAGACTATCTCCTCAGTATGATGGGAGTGGGCCATTTAGGTTCCACGTGGTCGGGTGGTAGTGCTTTTTACTCTTACTATTGAGATCCATCTGTAGTCATTGTAGATGGAGCTTCTTGGGATGCTTGTTTATCATGTTTAGATGATGTTGTTTACTGATACATTTCCTTATATTGATGATTAACATGTGATAGATGATGTTATCTGCTTTGTAGGATCATCTTATGCTTTATTATAGCATGTTAGATTTCTTTATGCATATGTTGTAACATGTTTTAGTAGTGACATCCCTATTATGATAGTACCGATGATCTGATCGGTGGCTTGGGATGTTACACGGGGGGATGGTTAGGGCCCATGATGGTCTTATGATGCTATTGATAGTTGGGAGGGACCGTGCACTTAGTTAGTTGTGTTTTATGATGGATAGTTATTTTTTATGATGGATGGATGTATCATGTATGGTGGATGGTTTCATTTATTTTATTGCACTTGTATCATGGATTAGAGGAGAATGATGTAATTCTATTTTTACACATGTATATTCTTTTAGCCTTTCATACCCTGTGACATGTATAGTGGATGATTAAGCATTCTCGATTTCATTTGCCAAGAGGCATTTAGAACAAATGTATATTATGGACTTTGGACTTTCTAATTATTCTTTCATGTGGATGTGGTAGTTGTTAGACTTAGTATTAATTAAACTTACATGTGACTCAACGCCAAGGGATCCTTACAGAATGTAACATGTTATGTATGCTTTTAGTTGATTGTATGTTATTGTTTCTACTACTATGTGTTTGATGTGTATGTATTATCTTTCTTGTTTTAAAAAAAAAAATTGTAAGGAAAACTTAGTAAAACTTTAGGTTAATTCTTTTGGATCCCTTGGTGGGCGTTACAGGTGCATAGAGAAGAGTTTAGAGTCAAGTTGCATATGGGTCAAGGTTTATAGAGGTGATTAAAAAAGGTGGTGATGAACTTCATTCTTTATTGATTTGGTTGTCAACTAGCCTAGTAGAGGTACATTTTCTTGTTGCTAAGAAGGGGTGGTTTCTGCTTTTGGATTATTTGCATATAGAGGAGTGTGCTTGAATGATAGGTTTGAACTCCATATTTTGAAGGAAGGTTACTCCAATTAGATCACAGACCCCAATAGATGAAGATGAACATCCAATGATTTATCAATAGCTTCCTCAAAAAGGAGGTCATAAATTGAGTGGTGTGGGTCCTCGGTTCAGTGGCAGGGGTCATGTGGTTGAGGGGATCAATGTTTCATTAATTGATGACCATGGAGGAGTTGTAGAGATGAGGTGTGGGGCTTCAATGGCTAGTCTACATGGTGAGTAGGGAATTCCAAATTTTATCTGATAACAGACCTCAAGCTGATTCCTATGAAGGAAGGGGTTCTTGTTCATGGGGCCTAATTTTTCTTGGGATTCAAATGCCTTGTTTTTTGTGACCAATCCAATGTATGTCAAAAATGAATATTTTGTTTAGATAGTGTGGGGATATAAGTCCTTAGGGGGTCTCTTTTGATCACTATGTGACAATTTCAAATAAATTCACCTTGTTTTGATGATTAATATATAACTATTGTTACCGACAAAAAACTATTTATTTTTTTCTCATTATGTATGTGTATTTACCAAAGAAATTGTAACTATAATATGTAATAAAAATCCCCCATGCTTTATGTTTCAAATAGTTTTTAATTTGGTTCAATGTTCATTTACTTCTAATTTCACATGTGTATTTACTAAAGCAATCACAAATATAATATCTAATAAAAAATATCCACCTAGTATGTAACGCCCCACCAGGGAACCCAGAAGAAATTAACCTAAAGTTTCACTAAGTTTGTCAAACATTTTTTTTAAAAGATAATAATAACAATAGATAAAATATAGCAGAAGCATTAACTCACATACATATAACCATCAAATAGATTACATCCCTTAAGGGTCCCATGACGTTGAATCACATTTAAGTTTAATTAATACAAAAACTGATACATAACAAATCCACATCAAAGAATAACTACAAGTATGAATCCACTTAAATAATATACAATTATATAAGATGCCATTTGGCATTAGATAGAATGCATAATCATCCATTGTACAAGTCACAGGGTATGAGAAGCTCAAAGAATATACATCATGAATATAATACAATTAGAGTATAACCATCCCTCATAGTACACAAGAACAAAAATGAAAGGTAATATAGAACAGGCAACTCTAGCAATGGCATCGAACTATCAGATCTCAATGGTAAAAGTTAAAAAGCACTACCACCCAACCTTGTGGTAAGATAAATTGTCCACTCCCACCATGTTGAGGAGATAAACCCAAGTCCCATACAGGTATCAATCCAAAAAGTCAAAACCAACATCTAGGTCAAGGAAACACCTAAAAGAAAACTATCTCAAAGGGTACCAAGACACAAGTATCATCTAATCCCAGAGGCAACAAAGACACGTAAGAAATCTAATATGCAAGTGGGCAAGTGTCATCACATGAGCCAACTCTAAGGTTACCCTGGTAGCCACTCTAGACTTCGGCCCCCTGGTGTCTTTATGTGGCACTAGTATCCTTTCGTACAGACAAAGCATACTAATGAAGCAAGGTCGCAACCAAGCATCATCTCTACTCCCATCCTAGCCTATACTAGCACTCGAGGCATGGGCAAGGAAAACACAAACTCATTTTAATTCATTTTAAGACTCATTTAATGAAATGTTATCACTTATTAAAATAACTTACAATAGGTTATCTAGGCAGCCACTCTAGGCTACAGTCTCCATTGCAAGCCACTTCCCAACGTACACATAAATTACCTACCCTAGGCTCATAAAAGTATAACTCAACATATATATCAACTAAATATGAAATACATGTAATCAAATCTGGTAACAAAGTACTGCTAATCATAAAACTGGCCTAAAAGAATCTGACAATCCAACAAGAAAATTTAACTAGGGGTAGGCATTACACTTTATATTTCTAATAGTTTTTAATATGTTGGTTCAATGTTCATTTTCTTCTCATTCTACATGTATATTTACCAATGTAATCAAAGCTATAATACATAATGAAAGTCCTCCAACCTTTATATTTCAAATGGTTTTTAATAAGCTAATTCAATGTTCATTTGCTTCTCATTATGCATGTGTATTTACTAACGAAATTGTAACTATAATATTTTATAAAAATCCTGCACCTTTATGTTCCTAATTATTTGTAATAAGCTTGTTTAATGTTTAGTCACTTCTCATTCTACATGTGTGTTTACCAAAGCAATCAAAACTATAATATATTCATTTGCTTCTTATTATGTGTGTGCATTTACCAAAGCAATTGTAACTATAATATCTATAAAAAATCCTCCACCCTTTATGTTTCAAATGGTTTTTAATAAGTTGGTTCAATCTTCAGTTCCTTCTCATTCTGCATGTGTATATACCAAAGCAATCACAACTATAATATCTAATAAAAATCTGCCACCCTTTATGTTTTAAATAGTTTTTAATAAGTTGGTTCAATGGTCATTTCCTTCTCATTCTACATGTGTATTTACCAGATCAAACACAACTATTATATCTTTAAAAAATTATTCACCCTTTATGTTTCAAGTGTTTTTTAATAAGTTGGTTCAACACTCATTTGCTTCTCATTTTGCATGTGTATTTACCAAAGCAATTGTAACTATAATATATAATCAAAATCCTCCACCCTTTATGTTTCAAATGGTTTTTAATAAGTTGGTTCAATATTCATTTCCTTCTCATTCTACATGTGTATTTACCAAAGTAATTGCAACTATAATATCTACTAAAAATCTGCCACCCTTTATGTTTCAGATAGCTTTTAATAACTTGGCTCAATGTTCACTTCTAATTTTGCATGTTTATTTACCAAAAGAATCGCAACTATAATATCTAACAAAAAATCCTCCATAATTTATATTTCAAATATTTTTTAATAAGTTGGTTCAATGTTTATTTGCTTCTCATCCCACATGTGCATTTACCAAAGAAACCATAACTATAATATCTAATAAAAATCCTCTATTCTTTATGTTTCAAATGGTTTTTACTAAGATAGTTCAATGCTCATTTGTTTCTCATTTTGTATGTGTATTTAGCAAAGAAATTACAACTATAATATCTAATAAAATTCCTCCACCCTTCATGTCTCAGATAGTTTTTAATAAGTTGGTTCAATGTTCATTTACTTCTCAATTTGCACGTGTATTTACCAAAGAAATTGCAGCTACAATATCTAATAAAAGTCATTCACACTTTATATTTCAAATGATTTTTAATAAGATAGTTCAATGTTCATTTGCTTCTTATTTTGCATGTGTATTTACCAATGCACTAAAAAATTTAATATCTAGTAAAAATCCCTGAGTGCTTTATGATTCAAATGGTTTTTAATAAGCTAGTTTAAAGTTCATTTGCTTCTCATTCTACATGTGTATTTACCAAAGAAATCACAACTATAATATCTTATAAAAATCCTTCACCCTTTATGTTTCAAATGGATTTTAATAAGTTAGTTCAATGTTCATTTTCTTCTAATTTTGCATGTTTATTTACCAAAGAATTTGTAACTATAATATCTGATAAAAATCCCACACCCTTTATTTTTTAAACTATTTTTAATTAGATGGTTAAATTTTCATTCACTTGTCATTCTACATGTTTATTGACCAAAGCAATCACATCTATAATATCTAATAAAAATTCTCCACCCTTTATGTTTCAAATAGTTTTTAATAAGTTGGTTCAATATTCATTTTCTTCTCATTCTGCATTTGTATTTACCAAAGAAATTGCCACTATAATATCTAATAAAAATCCTCCACCCTTAATGTTTTAAATCTGTTTTAGTAAGCTTGATCAATGTTCATTTGCTTATCATTCTACATGTATATTTACTAAAGAAATCACAACTATTATATCTAATAAAAATCCTCCACCCTTTATGTTTCAAATGATTTTTAATAATTTGGTTCAATGTTCATTTGCTTCTCATTTAGCATGTGCATTTACCAAAGCAATTGTAACTATAATATCCAATAAAAATCCTCCATCCTTTATGTTACAAATGATTTTTAATAAGTTGGTTCAATGTTCATTTTCTTCTCATTCTGCATGTGTATTTACCAAAGCAATCACAACTATAATATCTAATAAAAATCCTCTACCCTTTATGTTTCAAATGGTTTTTAATAAGATAGCTCTGTTGAAAATAAATTGATACAAGTATGATAAATGTGTTTCAATCATTATTTTGTCACTGATGTCAAACTTGCTACTTGTTCTTAAGACAATTGCTTATATGATTTAAGTACTATCATTTATTTGATTGATGAAGAGGATTTGATCAAATGAGGTAACAATAGCACCTAGAGGAAAGGTTGAGTTATGATATGAAAAGGAGTACAAAAATCAGTTAAGACAGTGATATTATAGTGCATTGATAATCTACTTAAGGTTGTAAGGTTTGGTTACACTTATTAAGTTCGGAAGAACAAGTTAAATAAAGTTTGTCTGCGAAGCTTAACAATTTGCACAATAGGTTCCAAGCAAAGTTAGTGCAAGCTGAGCAAAAAATTAGTTAGGGCCGAGCAAAGTGAATTTTAGTATAAGCCTAGTAAAACAGTGTAAGTTGAGTAAATTTTATTGATGTCAAGCACCAATAAACTTTAGTTCATGACGAGTGATTTGATAGTGGATGCCGAGAAACATAGTATGTGTTGAGCATCATAAGCTAGTTAATGTTGAGTGTCAGCATTATGAGAAAGATCGAGAATTCAATGAACCTGAGCTGACAAGTTTGATTTCTTGAATTGTGTGAACTGTGTAGAAGATAAGGTTGATGAGATTGTGGTACAAAATTCATGATGAACCATTTTGAGGTGAATTCGAAGAGGATTGAAGGAGAAGTTTCTAGAAGGGAATGAAATGAAATAAGGGGTAGATTCATTGAATTCTACCTAATCTAACCTAACCCTAAAATGGACGATGGAGGATGAACGAAAAAATATCTTAATTCTCTATTTACAGAGAAGGCTGGTTAGAAGCAATGGTTGTCATGTGCGAGAACCTAAGGAAGACAAGGAGTCTAAGGTATTGCTTCATTCAGTGACCTAAGAGAAGAGACTGCATCAAAAAGCAAAGCAAGAAGGCTTAAGGTTATGGATGCTTGAAGGGTGAACAAGTTATTAGAGCTAAAGTGTGTGAAAGCCAAGTAGAATGGAGGACTAAAACAAAGATCTATAATATGCAAGTGTGTTGTAAGTTGTTATCAAATCAAGTCTTACTGTTACTTTCTAATAATTGTATCATTCTAGGGTAAATCCTTTGGATTAAGGTTGATCTAATAGTCATTTGTAAATTCCTTAACTAGGTGACATTCCAAGTGAATGATATAAAGTCCTCTAACAAGGTTCGCTCCTAATAGGGTGATCGAAATCCTTTAACTAGGTCACATTTAACAGTGTGCATTGTAACCTTTAATAGGGTTGGCCTTTCATAGGGCATCCCTTCAGAAGAGTGAGAATGAGTAGGCTATTACTGGTGGTTTTTACCAAGTGGGGTTTCGATGTTAAATCATTGTATCAAATGTGTTATTGAATCTGTTATGTTTCATGTTTGCATTTCTGCAAACTAATTTGATAGTAACCCAAGTTTAAGTGATTGCATAATCTAATGGATGCATGCATGATAAAAAAAAATTATGGGTTCACTAAGTTGTGAAAAAGTTTTAATTATACATATAGACCTTGGATAACTGATTCACCCCCCTCTTAGTTATTCTAAAGAATTCCAACAAGCTCAATGTTCATTTTCTTTTCATTCTGCATATGTATTTATCAAAGCAATCATAACTATAATATCTAATAAAAATTCGCCACCCTTTATGTTCCAAACAATTTTTAAAAAGTTGATTTAATGTTCACTTGCTTCTCATTCTGCATGTGTATTTACCAAAGCAATCACAACTATAATATCTAATAAAAATCTGCCACCCTTTACGTTTCAAATAATTCTTAATAAGTTGGTTCAATGTTCCTTACACAATCCATTTCTTTTCATTGAAGTAATCACTTCATTTTAACTGTTACGATGAAAATATTTTGAGGCATTTGTCAATCAATTCTACAATTCCACATTTTCCACACATCTATGAAAGTAGAGCAGTTTGAAACTATTATATTTAAGAAGAATTATTTTTCTTTATGCTTGGATATTTTGCCAATATATTCACTATCTAAAAGCCTCTATTTTAACATGGGCATCAAAATATTGGTGCATGAGATTGAAGGACACATCTTTATTCCACCAGGAATATTTTCTCAAAACTTTTTGAAAAGCTTATCAATAAACTTGTTTTATGTAGTTACTAAATTATTTCATTCAATAGGATATATTTTTTTGGGGTATATTTTGAAAAGCAATTCACATACTCATTAACAAAGTCAATAACTTTTTACTATGGTGGCATCGAGTAAAGAACCCAAATCTGAAAATACCCCAGTATCTTTATCTATTAATTTATCTTTCTTTTTGTAGGTATATTATGTATCATTTCATTCTCATTCTTCATCCACACTTTCATAAATTTGGTTACATTTTATGTATAGGAGTGGTTTGTTCCCTGTGTTTGGCTTTCTGCCTTCTCACTACATTTACTTCAAAATTGATTTAAATTTTCCAAATGACAATTATGAATTTCTTGAAACACTAGGGAAAAATGAATGTTCAAGTAATGAGGTTAAAGTAAATTGAGCATTAGATAAAAAACGAGTTTGGAAATTAGCCTTTCAAAAAAAATTCTAGAGGTTGAAAGGTTAGGCATCTTGAATATTTGAGCAAAAGGAGATTAGACTTTTTTCCATTCTCCCTATTTTGCTATGAAAATGGAAGATAAATTTAATTTAATTTTTAAAAAAAAATTGATAGAGAAAAAAGATCGATTACAACAGTAAAAACCTCTGGATTACAATAATACAAGTCTCAAAACAAAAAGTGCCTCAGAAGAGTTTAGAATATTAGCTATCCTTTTGTCTAAAAAAAACTACTATAAATACTTGCACATATACAACAACTAGTAATCATTAAACACATACATTTGGATTAATCTAAATTCACAAAAAGACTTGTTAATACAAAAAAGTGTTCTTGACACCAAAAAGGCCTAAAAGAAGTGTCTTACAATGTCCTATGTATCCATGCCTTGGTAATACTTGATCATGATGGACCCTTTAATGAACATTGGATCTATCTTCAATATAAGATTCTCAATGAACTTATTTAGGTTGTCCATTTCTCTTTTGTTGAGCATATCCTTGTGAATGGAGAAGTACTAGCATGAGACAACATTTTTTTTGTAGATCATTACTTGCCCCTCCCTCATCAACATCATGAACTTATCTCTGGTAATCTCTAAGGCTGCATCAACCTATGAAATGATACAAAAATGAACATGACTTTACATCCAAAGTCAGTAAGTTGCCTCGCTCTCTTTTGAAAAATCTCTCCATTTCTCTCCTTCCAAAGAAACCACAAAATATCACAAGTAAGAACAGACCAAAAAGTGTTAGACTTGAGATCAAAGGACTCAAAAAATCCAATTAAGAATTGAGTCCATGATAGACCGGGTTTGTTATTGCACACAATGGGTGAGCCAAGGAAGATAGATCACACACCTCAAGAAAAAGTACAATAAAAAAAAGTGCTCAAAAGATTCAGGAACAAAGAAAACACCACAAACAATAGGACATCCCAACTCATGAGGTAAAGCATTACCAATAACAAGTTTTCTTAAAAATAACAACTATCTAAAGAAAGACTTTTTAGGCTCACAGGGAGAGTGCCAGATAAGGTTAAAGATAAACTACCATCTAGAGACCAAAAGTTTTAGTCCCCAACCAAGATTCACGCTGTCAAAGATAGAATAGTCATCTTTAAACATATTATAAATCTTCTTAGTAGAAAGAGTATTGAAACTAGAACCATCTTTACACTTGATCCACCTCAAATACTATTCACTATTCATAGTATAACTAGGAAAAATATTACCCACAGATTTGGTAATGATAGAGTAAGTTTTTTTTTTTCTGAGTGTTAGGAATGTGGTGCTTAACATAAATCTCTTCCCATTTACCTAACTTTTTGTCAACCATAATGTCTTTAACAAGAGAAATGAAATGTTTAGATCAATTCTTGGCAGAACAACCTTGAGTAAGAGCCAGAGGTTTGTAATTAATCTCCACACCCCACCATATAGATCTATCCAAAACTGAATATGTAGGATAACCCCCATATGCACCCCTACTTAGGATAAGAATTCTAACCTGGGTCCATGCCTTCCAGATAGATAGATTTTTTTGGAACCAAACACTTTCAACTGAAAGTTAGCAAACACTTTATCACATAGAGGAATATTAAATTTCCATGGTTCATCTCTTGACAAGGAATTCACAATCTATTTGGAAGCCATTTCCATGCCATGTTCCTTAAGGTCTCTACCAGACCCCCTTTGTCTTTGGGAAGACAATGCCATTCCCATTTTACACAATGCATTTTTTTGTTCCCAATACCATCATACCACAAGAAGTCCCTCATAACTTTTTCTAGGTTGGCATTATGATAATTGGCAAATAACCAAGTAGATTAAAAGTAGATGTGATGGGAAGATAGAAATTTTTGGACCACCTGAACTCTACCAGCTAAAGAAAGCATATGAGTTTTCCATTTTAAGTATTTTTTTTATCAATTTTAGAAAAGATCCAATTCAACATGTCTTTAAGAGAGGGATCAATAGAGAAATATATACCCAGATATCTAACAATATCATTTGGCCCTAATCATTTTCAGACTTTGTGAATTATCTATTCCGACAGAGAGAGGGACCATCCTATGATGGATGATTTATGAGGAGCAATTTTGACCCCAGAGACCTTACAAAAATATAGAAGTCTGCTAACCATGTTGTCAAACTTATCTTCCTCCAACTCAATAAACAACATTGTATCATCTACAAACTGGGTATTAAGGAAAACCTCTTGATTAGGAAGAGTGATACCTTTAACCAGGGGCCCTAGGTGAGTAGCCCTAAAAATATAATACAAAGAATCAACAACTACCACAAATAGAGAAGGTGCAATTGGACACCCTTGACCAATGGATCTATGTAGAGTAATACTATCAGTGGTATCACCATTAACATCAATGACAATAGAGGAGTCTTTTAGTAGAATATCAATCCATTTACAAAAATGAGAAGGAAAGCCAAAGGCTTGAAGCATACCCTTTACCTTGGTCCATTCAATATGGTCATATGCTTTTTCAAAATCAAGTAAAACCATCACTGTATTTTGATCATGATTTCTGGCCTAGTGCATAGCTTCTCAGCTGGTAATCAAATTCTCAAGAATAAACCTTCCCTTAATAAATCTAGTTTCTGTTGGGTATATGAATTCATTTAATAGGTTCCCAATTATTTTAGCCAAAGCTTTAGCCAAAATCTTATAAGAAATATTTAATAATATATTTGGTCTCCAATTCTTGACCTAGGATTTATCTCCCCCTTTAAATGATAATTTGATAACCCTTCAATTAATATCAGTACCTAGAGACCCAACCTTGAAGGCATCTTCATAAACTTCTAAGAGCTCGGAGGCAATCCATTCTACATTGCTCTTATAAAAAGTAGTAGGAAGACCATTATAGCTAGGAGATTTTTCATTGGCAAGAGAGAGAATAACACCCTTAATTTATTCAAGGGATATGGGCATATCTAGCGTTCTATCTTTAATATTAAAAATTTCTTGGGAATCAAATTGAGGCATTGTTCAATCATAGAGTAGTTATTCTTGGTAAATTCTATAGCAAAGAGATCCTTATAGAGTGAAAAAAAAAACATCTTTAATATAATTAAGATCATTGGTGACATCACCATTAATCTAAATTTCCTCAATCATCTCTCTTTTGTGTTTGGCTCTAATGATGTTAAAGAAATATTTAGTTCCAATGTCTCCATCCTTCATCCAATTCATTTTGTTTCTGATCTTCTAACCTTTAATTTTATATTTTTGATGCTTTCTCAAATGGCATTTATTTTTTTGTTAATCTCTCTTTTAGCTAAGGATCACATCCCTTCAATTGAAGTTCTTTTTCAATAAAGTTTAAATTATTTTAAAGCCACCACTCCTCTCTATTTCTAAGTATGGATTTTTTTTCCTATGATGTGATAATTTTTTCTCCAAGAATGCACAAGAGTATTCCACCTATCTCTAGGTTGCAACTCAGGGTTACATAGCTTACAAAGACTAGTTAGCATGCTAATGGCATCATCATTATCCTTTCTCTTAATCAAAGATGTATTAAGTTTGAGCCTTGCACTATTGTTTCTTCTATCATTAGGGATGCTATCCACACACACTCTCACATATATTGGATGATAATCTGACATATAAGAGGGGGATACAATCATAGGAGCATGTCCATCCTATTTTTCTATAGAGAATATATGCTCTTCAATATAAATTTTATCCAATCTCTAATAAAATATTTGGGCCCTACCTTGATTGGTGTACCATGTAAACCACATATCAGGGAAGGACTTTTTTTTAGAGCCAAAGGGTCAGTAATTCTAAATTTCCTCTTGAAGTTAGCCAAGAAAAATTGTTCATTGCCTTTCCAACAATGAAGAACTCCTCCACACTTCTCTTCCTTGTTCTCTACCATGTTAAAATCACCAACAAAAATCTAGTGAGTCTTGGGAAGATTATTAGACAACCATTCCCACAAAACAACCTGATCTCGATAGTCATTAGGGGCATAGATATTACAAACCCCGATTAAGAGATCATTATGTTGAAATATAACCCACAAAGCTCTATGACATGGGGAGGAACCATTAGATTATATTTTACTAGCCCATTGTGTCCCTACCATAATTGTAGTATCCCCCTTACCTTTGAGATGATTGGAGTAAAATCCAATGGATTGATCCCATATGAATTTCAACATGGTATAAGCTTGAAACCCTACAACCTTAATCTATTGAAGACATATGAAGTCCTTATCCCTAAGATTATTGCATAATTTCCTAACCATGTACTTTTTTTCAAACATCTCAAGCGCTCTCACATTCCAACTATGTAACTACATCATTTATATTGTAAAGATTTGTTATTCTTGTAGAGTCCGTTAAAATAATCTAGAAGATCTTTCCCTAATTTTCTATTCTCATTAGAAACAAACTGTCTTTCAATCATTTTCCTCTTTTTTTAAAATATATATATATATATATATATATATATATTTGTAACTTCAATGAATCATTCTTCATCAACAGTGCCAACTTGTAAATGTTTTTATAGCAGACTATTTATTTCAATATCCCAACTAGAACCTTATCTCTATTCAGGTATTCATTAGGGGATTTCCTAAACTTTTCTACTCTTTCATTAATGGTATTAAGAGCTAGTTTTTGTGTATTAAGCTTGGTCAGGGGTAAAGCTATAACATTACCCTTGGCCTTCTCCTTATCAGAATCAAAAAATGGTTGACAATCTGTTACGAAATAGGGTGGACCAAAGCTTGAGGGCACTACTTCAAAGTCTTCTTCAAACAAAGGGTTACTTAGGCTGATAAACTTATCATTGTTGATTGTTTCTTTGAAATCCTCATTAGGAAAATCACTATTCTTGTTCTTGGGAGTTTTTTGGCTACCATTTAAACCTTCTTCTATAGGTGGATTAGTTAGATTAGAGATATTAACCCTAGAATTTTGTACAATACCTGCTTCCTTACCAACATCACTCACATTAATTCCCTCTTTAGGGTTAGATTAAAAATTGCTAAAAAAATTAAGCTTTTTCATGTTGCAGAGAGTCATACACTCCTTTTTGGTGTGCTCATTCTTTTACAATGGAAGTAAGACCCTAGATTCCCTAGTAGAATGAAATCTTCCCACACAAATTTCTCCTCTTCTAGTTAGTTCATCGAAATGTAGTCTAGAAATTCAATATCGAGTGATAGGGCTATTAGAATCCTATCATTAAGATGTGGTAGGGTATACCTAGCATCTTCCACTTGTAAAATAGAGCCAAGAGACTGAAAAACTTGAGCAATAAAGGGCCAAAATTCAGGCTCAAGATATTTTATATCTATCCTATGAGGAGTGGCACAGACCAAAACCTGCTCAACTTGTCATTTGGTCGACCATTGGAAGGCCCTAAACAATGACCTACCTACATTCCAATAATTTTTTTAAAGAAATCTTTCATGCATTCCATCGGTTTAAAGAAAACCACAAAAACCCCCTTTTGAATCATTCTGCAAAAACTTATTTGGATTCCAGCTTCCTCCCCCCAATGTTAGCAATCCAATCATTAAAAAACTTGAGAGAAGATAAAGAATCTTTATCAAGACAAACAAAGAAGATAACAGTATCCTTCAATCTCATTTGTTCCTTTCTAATAGCCAAGACCATATCTTTGTTAGGAGAGAGATAGTGATGGAGACACAACCCAAGAAAAGAATGGACACAACAGAAAAGGGAAATTATATTAACTGAGAAAATAAGCTAGTACAAATAGTACAGAGAAAATAAACTTCAGAACATGCCCTAAGGGCTTACAATAGCATAAATCTGGAGAATATTTCTTCTTTTAGCACCTCCTCTCAAACTCCACTCTGAACTGCCTTTTACAATGCCAGAAATCTCCTTAAATAGACCTCGGAGGGTTAAGGACTAGGAGTACATTCTAGAAAGTGCTAGTAGGCATCCACTGACGAAATAGAAGGTTCTGGAAGCTACGTTAGAAGTCAGTGCAAATCTAGAAGAATCCAAAAATGGTAACTGAACTTTTGAGAGGCATAACTTTTGAACTGTAGCTCCGATTGACGAACCGTTTACATTTTTGGAAAGCTCTCGAAGCGCTCTATAGCCCTATGGACAAGCTTTGCTCGTCCCCCATTTTTTGACCCTTTTCAAGGTCATTTAATGCCCCAAACCTAACTTTGAAGCATTCTTAGGAGGTCTCCAAAACTCGAAAAACTGCAATAACTTTCAAACCGTGGGGCCTATTGACCTGATCCTTTTTCTAGAATACTCTAAATCATGATTACATTCATCTGGCCAATTCACACCTTCTAGTTTACCGAAATGATGGCCCAAATACATGCTCCTATTTTTTCGAGATTTTCAAACGCACTGATAGTTGAACTATGAGAGTTGGAACCTTTATTTGAGCCAAATGGGTATCCAAAAATGTAAAGACATGAAACAGAAACTAAATCTAAGTACATTTTTTTGGTTGACACAGGATTGCCCTTATACCTCTGGATGCTCCTGCATCAGATAGAGTTTTAAAGTCATTAGGTGCAAACTTGCCATCTCGACTATCTCTACAGGTTGCCCAATCCACTTCCATCGACTAAGGGTCTTCTCAAATTTCCTTCCTCCCAGTGAAAACCCCCATTGAAAGATGCCAAAGGTGGACATTCTGGCTTAGACTAATTAGCTACAACCACCTTCTACGATGACTTAATCCCTCATTTCTCATTACTCGATAAGGATTTAACAGGGGCATCACTACAATCATTATCCATAACCCTTTAATCAATGTTTGTTTTGGACTCAGGATCATTATGACTATTCCCTCCTTTATGCATGAGTGAATCCAGTTGGGAGCTGAGATGACTCAGCTCCTCTGACATGTTTACAAGAACCCTAACCAACACTCAAACATAGATCACAAGGAAAAAAGAAAGAGAACAAAAAAGACTTGCAAGAATACAAAAAAATGATGGAAAGGACATGCAATAAGGACACAGAATTTAAGGAAGACTACACAGGCCATGTAAATAAATGTAGAGTAGCCATGAAGTTCTGCATCAAGTATGGGTGCCAACGATGCATCCATCGAGAGCCACCTAGTTGCAAACCTCAACTCAAGACAATAAATAAAATAAAATTAGAAATATCATAATATTATTTTGTCAAATAATTTAATATTTTCCATTTCAAACATAGTAATCTAGTTTAGTAAAATATGCATATCTTTTCAATAAAAATAATAATTTTTTTCTAAACTTTTATTTAGACAAAAGAAGGTGATGTGATTGCGAGATTTAAATTTTTTTCACATCTTGACCATTACTTTATGTACATGATTCAATTCCTATGATTGAACTTGAAATTATAGGAGGGCTATTGAATCTTACATTCTTATCATGAATTTGATGCTCAAGAAGATAGGTCTCATGCACCTACCAATATAGAAAAAGGCAATATAGAGAAGACCCAAAGTTGATCTACATAATCACATGTCTTTGCAAATCTTGAAAGTGCCACATTAAGGACAAGCCTCACATTATAGCTTCACCACAAAATTTTAAAATTTAGGTACTTGGAATTTAGGGTAACAAATTTATACTATTTATATTACGTTTTGGAAATGGTATAGGAGTTTAGTGGGTTTGGTTTGATGAAAATTTAATGAGTGAACACAACTGAACTTGAATCTTCCAAAAATAATTAATACTTTCTTTTGTAAAAATAGTTTAGATGCAAATAATTGTTATGCGAATCATTAATATATATAAATAGTGAATTCATATCAACAACTAACTATTGATAAGTCAATACACTTAACTTAAAGATTATGTAATTAAAAATTATAATTATTCATAAATTTTCTTACACTAAAAAATTAAATTATAAATTAGTATCCAAAAAATTTTGAAGAGCAACCTTGAGTAAATCTCTCTCTCTCTCTCTCTCTCTCTCTCTCTCTCTCTCTCTCTCTCTCTCACACACACACACACACACACACACACACACACACATATTTATATAAATAACTATCTATTGATTGAGGGGATAATGATGTAACATGATGATAAAGTCATAAGCCTCTTTGATGGCAGGTCATGTGTGCTCAAGACATTATGTTGGTTCCACATTGTTTCATCATTTCTCATAAAGGTCAACATTTTGTAGGTGCATGGATAGCTTGGAACCCTCCTCTTCACGCTAACTAAGACCCTTGTACAGGTTGATGAAGGACTACAAACAAAGGATGGTGAATATTGGCAGGATGATTGTTGATGGAGGACATTTGATCACTGTGGGAGACATAAGGGCATAGTTGATGATTGGAGAGACAAGGAAGGATGTTGAAAAATGGTATTGTGTAAGAAGATATAAAGGTGATGTGAACTTACCAAAAGTTATAAAATATGAGATGCAACTACTAGAATAAAGTTGCCACTCACCTAGTCATTAGACCAAGCTAAGAATCCATGTTACCAACAAAAACAAAGATTATCTATTGATAGAAAATTAAAGTTAAAATATTTAATCAATAAAAAGTTATAATTAAACTCAATACATTTAACAACTTACATAAAAAAATCTAAATTATTATCAACAAAAATCTTGAATTTGTTCCTAAATAATTTAACCATATTTTAAACTAAAACTATAGATCATTTTTGAAATGAAATGAAATATTATATATATATATATATATATATATATATATATATAATTGAAATACCTCAATAATATTAACTCCTATAGCCTTCCTTAAAACATTATTAATTCTGAACTATTTAAAAATACAAAATTGCAAAAGTATTAATATAATTTTAGAACTATCAATAAACCTCTCTTTATGGTGTTTGAGTTAAAGAATAAAATCAAATATTAATCATTGTCGAGATGTGTATGTATAATAATATATCATCAAAATTATTCACAAAGGATCTATATTGAGAATATATCTTTATATTTTGAATATATCACATCGTCTTTGTTTATCAAGGTTGAAACTTCATTGATGATAGACTCACTTTCCTCAAACTGTATCAAAATATACTATTAATTTGTCAATTGATTAATTTGATAATTAAAAAAATTTAAAAAATAATATTAAAAATACATACCCTTTTTTGCAACTCATGATTATAAATATCAAAATATTGTATCTAAAACACATTGATCAAACAACAAACATCAGTGATAACAATAATTTTGATTGTTAGATAAATAATTAAAGATATAAATTTTTTTTGCATACCTCCTTTTGTAATTCATGATTTTGAATCCGTAAAAGTTGTATCTAAAATACATTGAAAAAATTCATTTAAGTTAGAATATTGTACATCTTTAATTGATTAGAGTTAATAATAAAAATATTTTAAAATATGATATTGTAAAAAATAAAAGACACACACACATCTCTATATCCCAACTTTATTCTCTCGCACGTGGGGGTGTGTAGATTGGAATATGCAATCAAAATTATATTGTTTTAAAAAAATATCAATTTCACATAAGAATAAAGTTGGGATAAAAAAAATCATCTCACCAAAAGCTAATTGAGGAACAAAATATAAAAGCCAAACCCAAAAATAAAAAAAGAACCTTGAGACAAAAATTATATATACTTTTTCAACTTATGAAATAATTTTCTTTTTTTTTTGTTTGAATTTTCTTGCATTTCAAACTGGACTACGGGTCTATAATTATTATCCTTATACGAAAAAATTATAATTTATAAGAAGATTTATCGATACATTTGGAAACATTTCTCACAAAAAATTGTACATTTCTCAAATCACAACAAACACCAATAGCTACATTTAGCAAAGTAATAATAAAAAAGCAATTGGTGATACATGTAGAATCGTTGTAGTTGACATTTCTTATCTTAACGATAATGTATTAATCTACAAACGAATGAGTATATGAGATACTTTAGGCAAAGTTGAAGAATGAGCTAATGGTTACATGATCTTGTTGCATAAAGAAAATTTTAAGCAATACACAATTTATTTTTTTGCTAATGGTTATCTTTTCATACATTTATATAATATTGGAGATGACCATAGAATGATCAACTTAACATATTTTAATTTTTTTTATTGTATTATAAGGTACTAAAATAATAGACAATTATTTCTTATATTTGCAAATATGTTGAAATTGATCTTACCAAGCTTCTCTTAGATTAATTTAGTTAATATGAACATTAATTTGAGAGTAACAAAAATATTGTGTTTGTCATTCATTTAGATGATAATATTAAAAAATTCATTGATGTATTATTAATATTAACCATCTTTACCACATGAAAAAGATAAATACAACGCTCACAAGTTGAAAACAAAGTAAAAACTATTCTTTTTTACATCAGCATACTAAAATGTTGGTTTGGGGGAATCATTCCCTTTCTGCCAAGCCTTGGATAATTTATTTCAACCCTCTTACTAAATCACTTAATTAGCATTTGATATGGGTTCACCTTCCTAATATCCCACTGCAAATATGGGAGATGTCTCGCTATGAGGCTATTGGGAACTCCCTTGGGTGGTTCTTGAAGGCTAATGATTCTACAATAACCTTGGGCCTTATTAATTTCACCCCTATTTGGGTTGACTTGGTCTTGTCTTAGCCATTCCTTAGCCATTCCTTAGCAATGTGGTGCTCATTGTTGGGGGCCAATTGTGGACACAAGTACTGGACTACGAGGGCCTCCCTTCTGTTGTTGGTATTTCTTTGCTATAGGTCACTTGGCTTCAAATTGTGCACTTTTGCACTGCAAAGGTGCTTTTACTTGGTGGAAGGCTATTTGTTCCAACCATTTAATTGTTTGTGTGGGTGAATCCATCTCGAAGTCCTCCTTTGATGACTCATTGATTGTTGATGATGACGTTACTCTTGTGGAAGTTCTTAATGAGGCCTCTAATGTTGTTTGTGACCTGGCCACAAATGTCACTCATGGATTGGCTTCATCTTCTCTTCCAAGTATTCATACTATTTACAAATATACTACTTTTTCCTAACCCTTTGATCGGGACAGCACTTCTTCTTCCTCTTTTTTTCTGTCCTTGCACCATGGTTTTGCTAATGGGCCTCAACTTCTAGTGGTTGTGTTGTCAACTACCCTAGAGTTTCCTTTGTTGAAGAACCTAAGGACTATATTGCCTATACAGTTTTCCAAAGGGGAAAAATGAACTTAAGCCATTCATTTGTAATGGTGTGAGTTTGGCACTTTTTTGTAGGCTTTCCCTTTATGTTTTGTTTGTAGGATTTCATTGTTTCTCTCGTGTATTCCCTTGTGGTGTGAGATTTGGCCCACTTTACTTGAGCAATGGCCTCTTTTCCTTGTTCTTTTAATTATTTTCTATTAGCACCCCTCGTACTAACTTTGTGTGGCCTTTGTATTATCATAGGAATGTTTGTTGGGCCTTGTATTTTTATGTGCTTTGTACCTTAGACCAACATCCTCTTGTTGGTTCTTTTTTCAAAAAATATGCTAAGATGTACAAGAATTAAGGATAAAAATGTTGGAAATGTAATATAGACCTCGTGACTCAGAGGGCAGGGGGGCTGAATTAGGAACCAATAAAATTATACTTTATTTTACCAATTAATCATTCACCATGTAATCAGATCTAATTGTATTTATGAAAGACTGAAAGAAATAAAACATTCATAACACTTGACACAATATTTGGTAACCCAAAAACCTTCAAAATAGAAAGTAAAACTGGGGTGGGGATGATACCCAAAAGCTTTATTCCTGTAGTATAAAGTTAGCTTGTTAAAGCTTACAATTGATCACTTTTGACGATCTTCCCTGTTAGGAGAAATAAGGACTGTTAGGTCCACCTTATGAAAGGATTTACAACATACAATGAAGTATTCACTCTATTAGGAGATTTGGAATGAGACTGTTAAGGCCACCTTGTTAAAGGATTTGACTGATTCACCTGTTAAGATGAATCAGTGGCTGATCTCAGATCTACAACTTGGTTTGCTAAATGAGACTCCTTTGAATAATAATGATCACCTAATTGTGATAGATAATTCTTTATTTTTCCTTATAATGCTTGTAGCCTTCTCTAATTCACACTCATTTACTTCTTCTGCTTGTTCACATCGATATTTGGATATGATACAATGTATTACATATATACTAATCCAATTTATTACCTTCTAGAGTCAGTTACAATACCAAATTCAAACAATCTTCACAAATTTGGCTCTCTGCTAAAACTTGGGTCCTGAAGACCACTTGAGTGATGTTCTGATACTGGGAAAACTCTAGCACTCAATTGATGTTGATGCTCGGTACATACTGATCACTTGGGGTAACAGGAACTCGATCAACACTAGATAACTTGGTGAACACTAAAGAATTCGATAGACTCGAATGACACTGCATGGCTAGGTCAACACTACCTTCATTCACTTTATTAACACTGCAAGCTCCGCATGAACTGATAAGCTTGGCTTACACTATAGAGTTTGGTTAACACTATACTCTATCTCAGATGCTTGGTAGACATTGTGAAGCTCGGCATGAACTGTAATCTGTTTGATTGACTCAGGAGCAACTGAAACAATTGGTTTGAACTACTAGCAGTATGATAAGCTTGGTAGCAATTGTAGAGCTCAGTAGCAATGTAACCAACTGATTAAGTGTTAAGTCACTAATAGAAAAATGATTTGACCATGAGGTCAACAAAAAAAACCAAAGAGAAGGGAAGATATCACAAGTGGTGTGAGTTTGGCCCTCTTTTGTAGGCTTTCCCTTTCTGTTTTGTTTGTAGGCTTTGGTTGTTTCTCTCATGTATTCCCTTGCAGTGTGAGATTTGGCCCACTTTGTTTGGGCAACGACCTCTTTGTCTTGATCTTTTAATTATTTTCTATTAGCACCCCTCGTAATGACATTGTGTGGCCTTTCTATTGGCATTGGAATGTTTATTGGGCCTCGTATTTGTAAGTTCTTTGTACCTCAGACCAACACTCTCTTGCTACTTCTTTTTTCTAAAAACATGCTAAAATGTATGACAATTAAGCATCAAAAGACCAAACATAAGCGAAGATATCACAAGGAAACTAATCAAAAAATCATGGTCAAGGGATAGGTTAAAGGAAACCGAGCATTCACAATAAAAAAGATAATTTAATAAGAGCCACAATCAATTTATAGTTTTACATTATTTTTTTGTACTCGTCCACCATAAGACAAATATAATGAGAAATTGATGATACAATAGTGTTAGCCCCCTATTGGATCTCGGATTTTAAAATCTTAAAATCTAATTCCCCCCTCCCCCATATACATGTCCTATTTAGATGAACTTTTTGCCTCACAAATGGTATGTGACTGATAATCAAGAGCATATGTCTTGAGCCCTAGAAACAAAGTTCAAATGGTTCATTATGATGCAACACAATTTAATCTTATTTAGACAAATACTTTTGGGTTCAACATAAATCCATGAGGAACCCCTAGGTTCAGATTGGCTCAATATAGTTCAATGGGTCCACAATATTAAATAAAAAGAATTTAAATATTAAATATTAAATATTATTTTATTGTAAATATTTAATTAATACTAACTAATTTAGAGCTACATTTAAATGATGCACTCTAATTATCTTTATTGATTAAAATAATAAATAATTTCTTTTAACATGCTTACATTAAATAATAAAGTGAGAAAATAAAATAAAAGGGTTTATTTAATTAAAAAGTGAGTTAAATTTGCATGAAATGATTAATTTAAATAAAATAATTATATTTTAGAGATTTTAGAGACAAAAACCTTAAAGGGAGTTAGGGCTCTATATTAGAGGTTATTTGATTCATTATTTCACACTCTAGTTTTTGGGGAGCAAATTTATGAGATTTTAAGGAAAAGGAATTTTGGAAGATTTGAACGGTTTTGGTTTAGCAAGGGTTTCACCATGTTTTCAGATTATTAGCATCAGTGTGAGGTAGGGTTTGAAACCCGTAGTAGTATATTTCATTTGAAAAGATCGGTATGCTTTGTGTCTTCTTGAGTGCTTGCATCATGCTTATTTATTTATTGTATTGATTTTTGGATAAAGAATTATGTTGTAAATTTTGAAAAGGAAAACATGTTGATCAAGAAAACTTGGCTGAGAGAAAACTGTAGAAAAATCTAGAAAATTATTATGACTATATTCTTCTAAAACTCTTTCTAATATATGAAAAAATAAATTAAAATTTGGAAGAAAACAACAAAATGAATGGCTAGGGTTTCTACCTAGAAATTTTTCATGTGACTATCATGAATTTTCTAAATAAAGATAAATATTCTTCTTATATCTAAAATAATTTAGTTGCAAAATTTATTGGAAACGCAAAAGATAAATTGTGAAGAAAGCATGTTGTAACTAAATTTTTAGATGCATATGAAAAGAAATATATTAAAGATAGAAAACTAAGTATATTGTGCTTGCATGATTTGAGAGATCAAAGGCATGTGAAAATACTAATTGTATTATTTTTTATTTTATAAAAAATTAATTTAATTTTCAGAGTTATATTATAAAAAATATTATCTATTATTTGTTAATTCTAAATTTTTATTAAAAATTATTTATTAATTTCAAAAATTAAATAAATATTACTCATATATTTATAAAGTGGATATTAGTATTAATGATTTCTTAATTCTAGTTAAACTATTAGTTGCATATAAGTGATTTTATACTTATTAATGCAACTGAGAAGTTAATAAATAAATATTTGTAAGTTTGTTATATTCTAAGAGAACCTATGGTGGAGTTCACTATGTAATCATCTAGTTAAAAACATTTATTATTATAAGAGAAATTATAAATAATTTAATTATAATTATAATTTCAAGTTTGAGTTAAAAAAAATTAAAAAATTAAAAAATTAAAAAAGAAAATTTAAAAAAAAAAGAGTAAATATTAATATTGGACTTAAACTGAAGTCAAATTAATATTTTTAGAAATAAAATTATATTCATATTTAATTTAATAATATACATTTATATTATTAATTAAATCACTTATGATTTAAGATTATAAACATGATAATATTGCATGATATTTTATATGCACAAAGAGACTTGACATATAAATACTTATTCATTTTAATAAGATCATTAACCTAACAATTTATGCAAACATCTATATTCTTACTTTATTACTAAACACATCCATATGACTCAATTTGAACATAGAAAATCATGAAATTAAATTATATGGCTAAAAACTATGTATTTTTTATGATTTGTTTAGCATCTCATGATTATTTCATGATGATTTTATGTGATTTGTATAGTTGGCCAAACTAGGATGTGCGCAAAGGCTTATTTTTTAGATTTGTTTTATGATGATTATTTGACTGGATGTCATGATGTATCTTTTATAATTCAAATTAATATTTATATTTATGCGTTTTATTTTGATGAGCATTTATGATAACTTGGGTTTTGAGAACCAATCTTATTTTTGGGTTGCCTATTAAGGAACCAAATTTGATCAATATTACTTTTGTGGTATGAGACATAATTGTAGTTTGTGAGATTTTTGGGAAGGTGGTCTAGATGCATCCTATGAGAGTGGCTTGCAATGGGGGCCGAAACCCAAAGTGGCTTCTAAGATAACTTATTGTAAGTTGTGTAACAAGAGATAACATAGTAATTAAAATATCTTACCTAGCCCTTTCCTTGAGATACACTAAAATAATAAGTTATAGATTTTGCCTCACACATGCCTTGAGTGCTTGTATAGGCTAAGGATGGGAATGATATGATACCTTGAGAGGTATGACTAGTTTTTCTCATCTTCATGAGAGGATATTCTAGTTTCGCATAGAGTCACTAGGGGGTCGAGGTCTTGAAAGATGACTAAGGTAATTATCTTAGAGTTGACAATGAATATGATGGCACTCCCTAGTATGTAGCTTGAGTCTCTTCCATAGCTTTTGTATTTTCCTTTGGTGGTGTATTTATTGGTTGTTTTTTATTTGTTGGATGTATTTATTGTTGATGATTATTTTTCATTAATGGTTGTTGGTGTTTGATTGGTTATTGTACTTTTGACATGTGACTTTTCACTTGAAGTGGATATCTTTCATTGACTTTATCTCTTGATTTTGATACTCATTGTGTACTTTGTATCTGATTTGATAGATTGGTATGAGGTGTTGGATTGATTGATCGTCTTTTTTATTTTGGTTATTTTTTTCTTATTTGTAATTTGTTACCCTTCAGGTAGATTTTTCTATTATGATTCATTTTCTATGATTGTTTTATGTTTGATTATCCATATACAGATCGTTCATTATCTTCCCTACATGGTGGGAGTGGGAACTTGACTAGATAACCACATAGTCAGGAGGTGGTGACTTCTTACCATTTAGGCACCACTTAGTTTGTCAAATGTTGGATGTTCATGGATGCAGCTATACCGTTATCATTCTTATTCTTATCTCAGAGACTTCTATTCAATTGATGTATATATATTATCATATAACTTGTATTATGATGTACTTGTATCTATTCTTGCATACCATGTGACATGGGCAGTGGATGCTATTCATTACATGTACTGTATGAGTTGTAATTATGCATTTTCTTATAGGATGATGTATTTATTATTCATTTATGATCATGACATTATACTTGACATTTAAACTAATTAATAAAATATCTTATACATGAATCTATATAAAGGAACCCTTGAAGAATACAATCTATATGGTATTTTCTTAAGTGTAATTAATGTGCATGTGTATATTGCTTCTACATTCTTAGTTGAATATTGTTTAAACTTAAAAAAATAGTCCAGTAAACATTGTAGCTTGTCAGGTTTATTTCACTTGGGTTCGCGAGTGGGGCATTACAAAAAACAAAGGGAGATCAGATTTCGATTGCCAGATGTATTTTGGATAACTATGCATTCAATGTATCAAAACTCAGAATGCACATATCCCAGTGTTCATCTAAAACTAACCCTATATGGTTACTAATAATGAAATAGGGAAAAATAAAACATAGCTCTGTTATTAGCCTTTTCAAGGTCACAATTGTGATGTGTAGAATGTTTGATCTTATTGCTTTCTAATGCAGAACAAATGGTGGGTTCCCCTATGAATATCAAAGGCATGGCCACCTGGGTATATATATATATATAGTTTGTTTTAATGTAGTAGATATAAGATAGTCAAGTCATTGAGAGCATATTTCTCTGATTGAGATAACAATCGGATCAGATTTTCAGTGAAGTGGTCAATAAAAGGAAGTATACCTTAAGAGGATTTCAATTCACTCTTTGCAACTCGTATCAACTTTGACAGTGGGTGTGCTATGTTGTCATGTCCCTTAATTATGACAATATAGATAAATGAGATAAAAGAAGTTTATAATAATTATTTTCATGATTATATAAAGAAATTATGTATAGTAATAATTATTATTTAAATTATAAGTTTATTGTCAATAAATATATTTAAAATATAGAGAAATTATAAATCAATAATAATAAAAATAATGATATACTTATGATTTATCATTATCATACTATATTGCTACTAAAATATGAGAATTAAATTTAAATTAAATATATTAGGCAATATTATTAAAAATAAAACTATTTAGTATTGCTAATAAGAAATATAATTTAAACTATATATTTAATATAATATATATTATTAATATAACATATAGTCAATTAATATAATATAAATACTACTTATGAGAGGACATGACTCTAGGTATGATAACTTATTTATATAGAATATTATAACTGAGAAATGATCAGATTGAGATATTGGTAAATATGGATAAATGGAAAGGATTACAAAGAATATATAAAATTTTATTGCAAAAAGAAAATATAGAATTTGATTAAATGAATGTTTCAGTAGGGGACATTACAGTGGTATCAGAGCCTACAATCCTGCCATCTTTTACATATGATATTTCTATGACCCACAACCTTATAGAGAATTATTGTAAATTGATACAAGACATTACAATAAGCATTGCAATGAGATTATAGAGTGTGGACTATCTCAGATTGTGTAGATGATCAATATTGTTGCGAGCTTCACTATATATTTCTGTGATTACGTTCAACCACTCATCTCACACATGAAATAGACAACGATTACTAATCAGGTGAAAGAAAAGAAGCATAACAGATGACCTTGCAAGCACTTGAGAATATTGTAATCATTTTGGAAAGTGTGAAACCTAAGATATTGGCATATTGAAATTCACCAGCTATCAGGAGGTATGTCGTACACAACTAACGGGTTATAACATAGCCATTGGTAGAATCCAACTCGTGGAATGAACAAGTATAAACCTTCCTCTGCGCAGTGGATATATGCAAACCATCACCATATCTATTATGCTTATTGATGTAAAGGAGGACAGCTATTTGTGTATGGAAGGAAGAAAAAACCGTTATTCACAAATACAAATCTTATATCTGGTGTGGTCCATTAGCGAGAAAGACATAAAAGAATAAGTTTAATATAATTATGTAACAATTATGCATACCCATAGAAGGACAAAGTGGAAGGATCTGGCAGAAAGGAAGGTGGACACATTCATCAGATGTTCCATGTATGTACAGTTAAAACCAATGGACAAATGCATCAAAGTGACGTAATCATGATGACACCATAGCGGTTGATTGGAGGTGTTAACTATCAACTATCAAGGGAAATAATCTGGAACAAATGAGGGATATACCACTACAAGAAAATGATATATAAATTTTTTTTGTTTTGATGAATAGTCATGTTTTATTAAAAAATATATTCAGAATACAATTCACAAAATATACTTAGAATATAAATCATATTTTGGATAATAGTTTGTGGTACATGAGATATATGGAGAAGAATATTTGGGACATGATGAGGGATAAGTTGGCACAAGTGGAAGGAAAACACGATGTGAAGACTAATCAGAACAAGCATTGAGCAAAAAGGATGACACATGTACTATTATTAAGGATGGATAAAAATCTTTGCATGAGTTGATTATTAAGAAAGATGGCTCACTACATTGAGAAGACATTCTTATGAATGAAATATGACATGTTATTAGAGGATTGAGTAACAACACATTCTACAAGTATCAAGCAAGAGTAAGGTAAGGAAAGGTAAGTCTCATTACATATAATTAATAAATTAGTGAGAAAAAATAATATAAAGGGAAATATAAATGTTATATAAAACAAAAGGATAATGAAACTTATAGAATATAAGGGTAATAATAAGAAGTAGTAATATAATAAAAGTATATCAAATTATTTCTTTAATTGTTAATTATGAAAACAAAAATGATTCAAGATAAATTGAAAATGCATGTAAATGAGGAAAGGACAAAGTAGGTAAGAGGGTAGGGCTGATCCCCAAGGCAAGAGAGGGATGTATTCCACTCTTGGGTTTAGGCTTATCGAGCTATGAGACCCCACTACAATACCCAAGTACTCTAGTAAGGCAATCATTAAGAAGTAATGATTCTAAAATGATCCCAAGATTATGTTAATCAGTAAGAGACTAGGTGGATAAGAGGGTAGGGCTAAGTCCTAAGGTAAGAGGGACCGTATATACCAACTCTTGGGTTTAGGTTTATCGAGCTATGGGACCCCACCATGATGTTTCGAGGACTGTGGTATGGTATAGCATCTAGGCATGGTGAGGGATGGAAGGTATCCATTTGAAAGGCGAGGACCAAGGTCTTGTCAAGCCTTTAATGTGATTTCCTTGTCCAATCCCTGGGTGACCTAGCCTATACATACAATATAATTGACAAGATATGAATATAGACATATATGAAGAATTATTTTGATTAAATAATTCAATAATTGATTCCTTGGGAAAATAGGACAATATTATAAGCCCTTACAAGTAGGAACATTACAATGGAGCTATTTTTCCTAATTAAAACTAGTAGCTTCTTTGAAAGTATACTTATATGTACTAACTTGTATTCATTGGTACAGGTATATGAATGTGTATTAATGACTTTGTGGTTGCAGGTTCACAATCAAGGAAAAGTCTAACATGTGTATTGTGCGTCTTCATCATGTATGCTTCATGTCTTCATGCATTAATGTCTCTTCTTCGTGTATGCTTTGTGTTTGCAAGTACTCATATATTTACTCCATGCATTACAAAATTAACTACATGCATACCATATGTATTCTTTCATCCTAGTGTATAACTTATATATTAACTTCGCAAGAAAGGTTTTGTGTAAATATTCATTGCTTGAGGACAAGCAATATGAGGAAGAGTAGATTTGTCATGTCCCCTAATTATGACAATATAGATAAATGAGATAAAAGAAGTTTATAATAATCATTTTCATGATTATATAAAGAAATTATGTATAGTAATAATTATTATTTAAATTATAAGTTTATTGTCAATAAATATAATTTAAAAATATAAACAAATTATTAATCAATAATAATATAAATAATGATATAGTTATCATTTATCATTATCATACTATATTGCTACTAATATATGAGAATTAAATTTAAATTAATTATATTAGGCAATAAT
This sequence comes from Cupressus sempervirens, assembly GCA_028749045.1. NCBI lineage: Eukaryota > Viridiplantae > Streptophyta > Pinopsida > Cupressales > Cupressaceae > Cupressus > Cupressus sempervirens. Next base: position 14,218,943 of record CM053791.1, read on the forward strand.
ATTCAAAATAAAACTACTTAGTATTGCTAATAAGAAATATAATTTAAACTATATATTTAATATAATATTATAATATAATATATAGTTAATTAATATAATAAAAGTACTACTTATGAAAGGACATGACTCTAGGTATGAGAACTTATTTATATAGAATATTATAATTGAGAAAGGATCAGATTGAGATATCGGCAAATATGGATAAATGGAAAGGATTACAAAGAATATATGAAATTTCATTGCAAAAAGAAAATATAGAATTGATTAAATGAATTTCCCAGTAGGGGACATTACATATGTTTTAAGCACTATTTGAAACTCCTCTTTGTTTAGAATTTAGCCTCATAGTGAATTGAAGCAAATTATATACTTATATATACATATATATACATATATATACATATATATATATATATATATATATATATACATATATATATACATATATATATATATATATATATATACATATATATATATATATATATTGTTTAGAATTTAGCCTCATAGTGAATTGAAGCAAATTATATACTTATATATATATATATATATATATATATATATATATATATATATATATATATATATGTATATATATATATATATATATGTATATATATATATATATATATGTATATATATATATGTATGTATATATATATATATATGTATGTATATATATATATATATGTATATATATATGTATATGTATATATATATATATGTATACATATATATATGTATAGATATACATATATATATGTATAGATATACATATATATATATATGTATATGTATATATATATATGTATATATACATATATACATATATATATATATATATATATACATATATATATATATATTCAGATGTATATGTATATATATTCATATATTTAATCAACACTTCACATATTAAACTCTTATCAACACATATATAAAATTCATATTTCAAAATACCTTATTTAATCTTGCCTAGTGTCGATTCACCATAATATAACTGCAATTATGTTATTGTCTCTCAATAATCCTCAAACAACATATAAAGGTTTGTATATTCAAAATATACTCACGTAGCGTCATGCGCCTATGTGGGCTAGGCCTTTTCATTTGATACTTAATACTATTTGCAGCTGGGAGGAACATCAATCACCATTACAATGCTAATTCCAGTCATCAAATAATTAGTCTATCGTTAAGTCTAAGATAGATATGTTTCAAAATATAGATATATATGCCATATTATATATGTCATATTAAATCAATTTCAGTCAATCTTATTAATGGTATATATTCAGTAAATCTTCTCTTAGAGAAATTGACTACATACACATATTAGGACATTTATTCTATCAAACTAAGATAGTTCGAATCTCCACCAATTTGATCCATAAAATTAGCATGGTATCAGAGCCTAATTGGTAGAGAGATCATTGAACTACTTAAAATAATTTGTTCTAGTCATAATAAAAATAACATCATGGAAAACAATGTTAAATTTGAGGATAGGCTTGAAGGAGCAACAAACTTCTCATGGAAATTTTGAATTACAACTATCTTCAAAGAAGTGGAATTAGAATCGTTCATTAAAACTGATATTCAATACCTGAAGATGCGGGAGAAAATCCACTTGGAAAAGGTGAAATAATAAAGCCAGGAAAATTATTGTCAATTCAATAAAAGATCATATTCTTCCCTCCATATCAAACCTCAAGCAAGCATTTGAAGTATTGTAAATAATTAAGGATACATTTGAGATCAACAACTTAAGTAGATTTTTCACATTAAAAATCAACTTATGAATATAAAAATAAATAAAGTAGAGTCAATCTCATCCTAATTTGGAAGAATTTCTGAAATAAAGAATCAACTATCCTCTATTGGAAACGAAGTAGAAGATCAATAATTATCCATAATAACACTTAGAGGACTACATGTATCTTGGGAAGCATTCATCCAAGTTGTTAGAAGACCTTCAATACCAGCCTTTGATCAACTTAAAAATGATTGCACCTGAGAAGAATCAATACTAATTTCAGGAGGAATTATTTCAAATCAAGAGGGAGAAAATCAAGTTCTTTTCTTAGTCTCTAATAACAGAGGGAAGAAGAGAAATTTTAAAGGGAAGAAAAATGATCAACAAAAAGGAAACAATAATTACGATGGACAATATTTCTCCAAAGTGCAATGTTACAAGTGTGAGAAATTTGGGCATACCTTTAGACTTTATCTAGAAAGGGAAAAAAATTCTAGCCTCCTTAGCTAAAACAAAAAGGGAAGAAAATCTATTATTCTACTCAGCCCTATCAAGTGAGATGAAATCCAACAAAAATGTGTGGATAATAGACAGTAGTGCATCCCTTCACATAACAGGATTCAGAGATAAGTTTGAAACTTTTGAAAATTATCTCACTGAAGGAGTCACCATTAGAGATAACTCCACCTATCTAGTAAAAGGAATTAGGACCTATTTTATACAAATAAGAACTAGGATTACTCTAAAATTGAAAGATGTTCTTTTCAAACCTGGCATAAAAAGGAATTAGTTTCCATCTCTGGACTTGCAGATGAAGGGTATCAAGTCACCTTTAACGAAGACAAAGTTTTGTACTGGCCTAGAAATCCTAACCTTAAGAATGCTATCACCATAGGGTCTAGAGATGGAACCCTATATAAACTATGTAGCATCCAAAGGAAAGCCCTAAATCATGAGTATCAAACCCTAATAAAATATGGCATAGGAGGCTTAGACATATTGTTAGAGTAATGAATTATTTTCTTATTAATTAAATCATACTGATTTAATTATTAAGTCACGTATTATCTCTAGTTTACTTAAGCTAAACTTTGGGATTAATAATTAATTCTTATCTTAATTATTATCATGCAACCTAGGTTAGTTACATATTAGGGTTTTGATCTCCTTTTATAAGGATTGATCTCTTCGTAATTTATTCATTCACTTTTGATAATAGCAATCTCTCTTTTTTCTCATCAAGAATGTCTCAACTATGGATATAGGAATTCCAGCCTCCGTAGCTTTTGCTTCTCTCTTTCTGTGTTAGGTGTTTTCATGGAGGTGATTCTCGGGAGTTGTGGGGTTGATCTTTCATCAACTTCAACATGGTATCAGAGCTCCAGATCTTCATGCCTCTATTTTGTTTATGAGAAGTTTGGCTTGGCTTTTAGATATGTGCCTTTTTTTCTAAGGGTTTCATTTTTTAGAGTATTTTTGTATTGGATTTAGGGGTCAAATTTTTTGGTGCACTTTGAGCCCAAACGAACCTCACTTATGAGCTTAAAGCGCCCAAAAACTCCTATTTTAATATAAAATTTATCCAATTTGGGCACACTTGAAATCTGATGCAAAAAAATATTGCTCCCAGATTGGGCACATTTCCCAAGGTGGCAATTTTGTGCTTTTGGGCACATAAATGGAGTTTTTTGGCTCAAAAATTGAGGTTGTTTGGCACAAAAAATAATCTTTTTTGGCATGAAAATTGAGCTTTTTAGCACGTATATCAAGATTTGTTGGTATGAAAATGAAGATTTTTGGCACACAAATCAAGATTTTTTGGCACACAGATTGAGATTACTAACACAAAAATTGAGATTTTTGGCACACAGATTGAGACATTTTGGTATGGAAATTAATGTTTCTTGGCATGAATCCCGAGGTAATTTATGATGCTTATTAGCATGCTTCCCGATGCATTTTGACATGGATCTAGAGGTAGCGATTTTTTTGCCCTTCCAACACTTTTTCAGCCTACTTGTAGTTGTTTGGTTGTAACTTTCTCATCTGGACTCCATTTTTTGCAAACAAGATATCATCTAAAAGCTAGTTCTAAGCCTGTTCTAGTGGTCCAAGTTATTTTCAGTTTTGGTGCTCTTTTCATATCTATTTTGGTAGTCAAAGTTAGGAGTTCTATTTTGCATTCTGAGTGGCATATCTTGAGACATTCTATTTTCCAAATTTTGCTCCTGGCACATCCCATTCAATTTTTTTCTTTTTTGCATTCTGGTGGACATCTTGGTTGTTTTAGGTCTAGAGATCAATTTTGTTACTTCAGATGACTTTTCATGGGTTGTACTATCTCTTCTATCAGCCTTATGTCTCTTTTGATCTTTTTTTACATCCTTTTGTGGTATTTTTGCAAACGCACTGAGATAAAGTGTCACTCTATTATATTTCAGGATCTTACACATCTTTGTGTTTTGTTGTACTCGCACTACATTATAAAGTTCCTTGGGGGGTTTCATGTTGGTCATATTTTTCATCTTCCTTTGTCAAGTGAGTGTTCCTTCCATGACATTAGCCTCATGATGTGTCAATGGCATGTGCCATTATAGGTGTTTGTACTTATTTTGCACTCTCGATATTCCTAGTTCTTTCTGCAGGAGATATTGCATTCAATTTTAGTGTACATGTCTTACCTCTCAGCATTATAGATGGGTTATGTTGGTTCTATTTCTTTCTTAGTTTGGTGGAGTGAGCTATGTGTTCAATATTTTATCCTATGTACTAGGCGATTGTAGTGGTTGGATACCTATGCATTTCGGTGAGATGGATCATTTACCATATAGACATTCTTTCATTCCTATTTTTTGGAATGAAAATACCTTTCATCTTTGATTGATTAGCTCTTCAAACTTAGTCTTCTCTACCTGGTCATGTTCTATATAGTGGAGGTTCTTCAGATCAACAATTTGGCAATGTTTACAACTTCATGCTTCAATGGTGTTCTTCATGATCATCTTTTGTTCCTATCTTCTAGGACAATCCCTAGTTTGGAGGCTTCTTCAATCCATCACTAGTTCTTTCAGCATTATTTCCATCACTTTTTGTAGTAAGGCTTTTCCCATATGGTTTTCTCTATTTCTCCTCTTTTCAGAGATTTGGTTATGCTTGGGTACCTCATCAGGCCTTGTTGTCAAGACCCAAATTTACTTTCAGCAGTAGTTTCTATGTTTTTAGCTACCCCTTAAGTTTATCTTAAGGGGGGGTGTTGGAGTAATAAACTATTTTCTTATTAATTTAATTATTAAGTCACTTTTTTTTTGATAGGTAACATTATGATTTTTGTATTGATATTACAATATTTCCATACGCAACATTTGGCCAAATACCTTACTAACTTAAATCTACCCATCCCAAGGCCATATATATTTTCTTTTGCATAAAATATAGAGCATTAACACCCTGCCACAAGAACTATCCGCCCAAACCTACTAAATCACCTAGAGAAAAAACAAAAAGGTGCACAAAGGGCTACCACTGACGACCTCCACCATCTTCCTATGACTACTCCTTGAACCAACAAGCCACCTCCTCCCGTATGAATGTTGGAGTGGATCAATCATCCTGCATAGACCTTAGCCTTGGTATCCCCTAAAAAACTCAGTAATGCTTACTATTTCTTTTTCTCACCTCATCTATCAATGAAACATCCACCCACATGCCCTTGATCGAGGATTCTCCCCCCTCCTTCTGATTCTTCTTCACTAGCTGATGATGCAGTGACTGTCCTGGAGCTAACACGCTTTTATGCAGTGTTGCCTTCATGAAACCATGCTTATTCTCAGCTAACACCCAAATCCTCCCTTGCAAAAAGTCCACTATCTTCCTCTAGCCTTTCTCTACCTTTAGGACATGCATCCCTTTTGGACTTGCAGAAGACCAGACTAACAGGGGTTGTACAAAAGACTCCCCACCACCAATCAATAGACATGGCTCTTCTCCCATCTCTATGCCCACACCCAAAATAACACATTCCACTATCTCTTCCAACCCCAGTAGCCATTGTGAGTCAACACAAGTTGCTACGACCTAACATACTTCCTCCTTCATTTCGCCCACCATTAGTGCCAATGCAAAAAATAGTGAGGCCACGTCCAAGTTCGAACGTCGCTTCCAGTAATTATCTAGGTACTCCAGACCATACATCTATTATACACCCTCCATGAAATTTGATTCATCAAACATGAATATGTTCTTGAAGTGCCACACTATAATCTTGCCTTTGTAAGATTGCGTCTAGTTCTGTGAGCCCAACACAAAATTTGCCTCCATTTATGTCACCCTTGTATAAAAATCTATATTTTTCCTTGTCTTCCTCCTTAATTTAACTTGCTTTGAACACTCTAGAAATAAGCATATGTCGGGGTGCTGAGAAATGATATCACAATCTGACACGCGCTGAAGATTGTGATCTCTACATATCGTAGTATGATAAATGCCAACGGCGGATGGAGTGATGATTATAGTTGCATTCCCCAAATGATCAGCAAGGACATAAAATTTTTTAATTTTGACTTTGCACCCATATTAGCCAGCATGTCTGTCATCCTATTTTCTTCTTAGTAGGTATGGAAAACCAAAATCTTGAAATTCCATTAACAATCCTTTAATCTGTTGAATGTATTTATTGAGTATCTAAGCTTCCAGCTTCCCTTTCTTAATTCCATTAATGATTATCTTTGAGTCCCATTCAAGATGGACTCTTTGAATGCCCATTTTAGCTCCTAAAACTAGAGCATTTTTTTTGCACAACATTCTTCCACATTATTCTTGCCATTTTTCAAACATTTGGCCATGAAGGCAAGAGTATTACCCTTATAACCTCTTGCTACACAACCACACCCAAGACCCCTAGGTTTCCCCTAGTAGGCCTGTCAAAGTTTATTTTAACCCATCCTTCCTCTAGTGTTATAAAACATACATTTTCCCTTTTCCAAATAGGATTAACCCTACCAAGCTCATTAACGAGCCATTATTAATTCACTTATTATCTCTAGTTTACTTAAGCTAAACTTTGGATATATAATAATTAATTCTTTTATTAATTATTATCATGCAACCTAGGTTAGTTACCTATTAGGGTTTTGATCTCCTTTTATAAGGATTGATCTCTTTGTAATTTATTCATTCACTTAACAATGAGAGGAGCTTAGGAAGGTGAAGGTGCAGGCATGCAACATCAATCAGGTGTAGAAGCAGAACAAGGATTAGGGTTTGGATCGGGTGTGCAAGTTAATGTTCAATGGGGATTAAAACAGTCAAGGATCCCTCTGAACAAATAAATCACTCTTCATGATGACTTTGCAAGTATTTTCTCCTCAATGCCGATTATGCAGCCAGTTGTGAATGTTTATGATGATTTCTGATTTCAAAGGTGCCATTTTCGGGAAACACATCTTTCCAAGTGGGATAAATCAATCTTTCAAGGGAGAGCAGTAGTTCAGCCTATAAAACCCTTTTTTATTAATCCTCACTTCTATGGTCGTCAAGCAAAAGGCAAACTTACAAGTCAACTAGAATGTGGGGATAAATCAATACCTTGGTAAGGACATTCAAAATTTGAAAAGGGGGAGTCATCAAAATAGGCTCCAAAATGCAATCCACAAAATTCACAATTTGAAAAATCATTTCGGCGAGATGTAAAAAATTCAAAATTTCCAAAAGTTTTTCCTTCCAAAGTTTATCAAAGGAATAGGGGGTTTTCCCACTCACATCAGGGTTGGAAGATTGGTTCGTATGGTAACAATAAGCATTGTTGCAATGAGAAACGACATGTTTTTGATATTTTTTATGGAACCCCGCCTGGTTCTCTAGTCCACATCACATATTCTCATTTGAAGGCCACAAGTAAAGTTTCAAGCTTGGGGAAGTGAAAAGACACTCCTCTATCAGCTGATTTACATGGCATAGATGGATCGAAATCATAGTCAAATCTTGTTGTCACGACATCAGAAGGTTTGGCTCAGGCCCCAGCTAGGGCTCCCTTTAAACCAAAAAAACCTCAACAGGTTTGGTGAAAGAAGCAAGTCCTTAAAGTTGAGCCACTTCTATCTCCTGTGCAATCTTCAGATTGAATGATAATTACACTTCCAAGTCATTTGTTGCAAAGCTCAATTGGATTCCTTCAACAATCTACCTTGATAGGTAAGTTTTTGTTTGATTTGTTGAATTATTCTGATGTGAAAGCATGGGCCTTTTCTTCCTATTAGATCTTATAGATATCTTTTATATTGATTTGGAATCTCAATATTTTGTAGCTATATTTGATTCTAAGGGATCTAGGGATTTGGTTCACAAGAAAAAAAGTTGGTTTTGTTATGGGTTAGGTCTTTTCACTATGGTTTGGACTCCTAATTTCAAAGCTCAGCCTATTGATACTCATTTTTATCCTTTCTGGATCTCTTTCCTATTACTACCTCTTAGGCCCCATTTGGTTGCTGGACTTGATGAGGGCCAAAACCGGGTTATCAGAGGCAAAACCAGATTTTGCAAAAAAAATTTGTTGTTTGGTTGGTTAAAATTATAACCTGGTTTTCAATTTCATCTTCCAATTTTGGTAAAAAATTGGAAGAAGTTTCTTCCAACAAAAAGGTGGAATTCAAAATTAAAACCAGGTTTTGAATTTTATGACAAATTTTTTAATAATATTGTGGGGTCCACAGTATATTCATCTTCCGTGTCAACCAAACGGACCATTGGCTTTCCAAACTACAAAACCAGGGTTTCGAAAACCTGGTTATAAGATAACCTAGTTATGTCAAAAAATCATCTTCCCCAACCAAACGGGGCCTTAAGTATCGGGACCCCCAAATTCTTGAAATTCTTGCTAATAAATTAGGAATCTTTCTTAAGCATGATCTTATTCCCTATGATCTTCCACACTTGAATGTTCGAGTGTGCTTGCTTTTAGACATGTGGAAATCATTTACCACACACATTTCCATCAAATCTCAGTGGGGTCTATGGAATCAGCCTCTTAAGATTCAGGATGAGAAAACAGTTCAAAAATTTCAATCAAGATTAGGTCACTCCTGTTAGATTTCTGGATCACTGCAAATGTAATAGCACTGCAATTATATTCGGTATGTATGTTCCAAATGCAACATTCTCTTTAGATATATATTGAGAATAGGTAAATGAATAGATGAAGGGACATGTCTATTTGTTAATCAAATAATTTATATAATAATATATTTAGTCATATATATATTATATTAATTTCTTATCTCATATATTTATAACTCAATTATATCTTATATAATTATACATATGTTTATCTGACAAAATCTATCAAACATTAACACTCCCTCTTAGCTAGGGAGGATGAACAAAAGAAAAATATTACACTATTGGTAGTATTACAAAAATTAAGGATATCCCATTAGATACCTCAGAAGTTTTCCACCATATGATCTTACATTCAGCATCACAAGTATTGGCCTCCCAAAATATCAACGATATTCACCAAGTACTCAAAAGGTTTTGATATCACATCTAATATCAAGAGTATTGGTCTCCCAGAATATCAATGATATTCACCAAGTACTCAAAAGGTTTTGATATCACATTTGATTTCAAAAGTATTGGCCTTCCAAAATACTGACATCTGATATTCACCAAGTACTCAAATAAGGTGTGATATCACATTTGACATCAAAAGTATTGGTCTCCGAGAATATCATAAGATATTCACCAATTACTCAAAATAAGGTTTGATACCACATATGATATCAAGAGTATTGGCCTCCCAAAATATCAAAGATATTCGCCAAATACTCTGAGTGATGGTCTCCTAGAATGTTGAGATGCAAGACATTCACCATTTACTCAATTTATTTGATCTCATAATACAAGTTATTGTAAGATCATCACCTTACAACAACTTCTCTAGATACAAGTGATGATCATTTGGAATTCATCACTTCCTTGTGATGTATACAGGGGGTAGGCCCATTAAAATCACATGGTCACAATGTATGAACCATGGTCCTCTTGACTGCGATAATTTATTGATCATTGAAGAATCTATCTCATCATGGTTTACTCCCTCTAAATCAATATGATCAAAAATACAAAAAGTTGACTAAATCATATCCTCTATCTCGCTCCTTGTCTTTCAAGGTTGCCCATGATGAAATGTCAAACTCCCTCTAAATCTCAATCTCCCTCTGCCTACAATAACATTCTCAGAAGAAAAGATCAAAGAAAATATAATACTCAAGAATAATAATTAACTCTACATAATAAAATCATTCCAATGTTTTATACAGACATTCTCCTCACAATTCTTATTTCTTTTACATATGGAAGAAATGCATTCTATATGAATTCCCAAATGTACTTACCATGTATATATATATATAAGAAATTTAAGTAAAATATTTAAAATGTGAAAAACCTTAAATAATATACTATCATAATTTATTTTCATAAGCATATTATATATCCATAGATATATTATAATCACATATGCTTGCATATAATCTATCTCAATTAATATCATAATAAATTATGTTGCTATCTTGCAACATATCAATTAATTCATAAAATCTATAAATTTATTAAATCTCATATTATTGTGTATAATAATATTAGCAGAGACTCAATAGTTATCCCTACCACTATTAAATATCAATTCTATTTACTTAGTAAGTAATAGTAATTCTTAAAAATAACAATGTGTGAACCCATACATTTCTTTCATTATATGTATATAAAATGACTTGTGTTGGTTTGTTGACTTATGGCGTAACGGTTTTCCTTGACTTCTGTAGTGTGTCAATCAGTGTTTTATCGCTTCATTTATAAGACCCCACCATAGACAGATAGCGATATGTATTTGTGACTTGCGAATATATTATTTCCCCTACCATTTTAATGGTTTTGCAGACTTGCCATTGAATTTTCTATTAGACTTTCCTATTGTTGAAGAGAACTAAAAGAAATGCGGTGTCATTTTCTGATGTTGTGGTTGCTTAGATCCAGTGTTGTGTTGCCTACATGTTCTCCACACAGGTAAGAGAAGACATCAATCGATTGAGTCCATGGATTAAATGGCCTCATTACTCCAAGATCATGTCTTGACTATCTAGATAAGAGAATCTATTGTAGGTCTGTCCTTTTTGTAGACCCATTATAGATATACGTGGGCATATATGTATACCCTGACTTTATTCTTTTATTACTTCTTATTATGTTTCAATGTCAAATCTTTCTGTCTGCATCCCTTCATGTCGTTGCATTCAAAATTCTAACAGGAACATTATATTAAATTTGTCTGTCATGTTATCGTATGACTTTGAAGTTTATATAGATAATGAAAGTATTATTTTCCTTCAAAAATAACAGCCATTGCCAATTATCATTTGCAACTTGCTCTGATATCATGTTAGATTTTTGGATCACTACAAATGTAATAGCACTATCATTATATTCAATATGTATGTTCCAAATGCAACATCCTCTTTAGATATATATTGAGAATAGGTAAATGAATAGATGAAGGGACATGTCTATTTGTTAATCAGATAATTAATATAATCATATATTTAATCATATGTATATTATATTAATTTCTTATCTCGTATATTTATAACTCAATTATATCTCATATAATTATACATATGTTTATTCGACAAAAGCTATCAAACATTAACAAACATACAGTTCAGGGAGTATAGGTAGTATGTTCAGATCATAGTACAGACCCCAACTTATGTGTCAACAAAGTTTTATCAGAACATAATATGGCTCCTAAGGATTCACTACATGATCATAATAGTTTGGTCATGCGCAACTCTACAGGAATTAAGCTTTCTCTTTGTTTGAAATTTGTTATGAGTTTCTTTCAAGGCTTCTCTATTGGACCAAAGGATTTTTATGCCTCTCTGCCAATGAAAATTCCTCTACACAACATGGACCCAATTGTATTGGAAATTAAACCATCAAAGATGGAGTCTTCATTGGTCTCGAATAAATCTAGGGATTTGGTTATCAAGAATCAATATGTAGAATGGAAAACACATCAAATTGGAGATCAGATTGTTTCATCAATTACTTCTTATATTATGTTTGGGATAGCAAAGAAAGAAGGATTCAATGTAGGCAATCAGATGACCTATGATCTTGATGACCTGGTTATCGAATTTCATTTTTGGAATAGCCAAGTTGCCCCAAAGAAAGCTAACAACTACAAGATTTTAGATCTTGAAGAGATTGCATGCCAAGCTAATAAAATGGATCTGTTATTGGATTCTTTCACTACCAATGATCCTTTAGGAGTTGAGGATTGTATATATCAACAAGTAGCTTAAAGCTCGGCTTCTTAGTATGAGGAAACAAACTTGGGGGAGATTGAGGCTACCAGGGAACAATCTAAATCACATCCTCAGAATACCTTGAGCTCTTTTGATCACCATCAAACGTTTTCAACTGTTCAGTCTCCTTCTCAATGTTAGCATAATTTCAAGATGCCCAAATCAAGAGGTCAACATAAGGGATCAAAGACTAGATCTAAGATTGCTTCAGGGATACAATCGACATTGGATGATAAGTTTGTAGTTATCAAAAGAGTGACAAGGAGAACAAAGTGTTCTCCTTGTTAGCAATGAAAATTAACTCATGGAATGTCAAACGCATTAATGCCTCTGACAAAATAAGTGGGATTCATCATAAGTCAAATTCATCAACCAATTGAAAACATGAAAGCAGATATTGTTATGCTACAAGAGACAAAATTATCACAAGACACATTTGCAAAAACCATAGCTAAATGGTCGAAGTGGTCTTCAGTACATTCCCCTAGTAGTAGAGCTTCAGGTGGTCTTGTTGTTTTATGGAATCCATTAATAATTCAAGGATAGATAATCCACCAACATTCAAATTTTCAAGTGTTGAATATGTTAGATTTTGATGTTTCTTTCATTCTGATAAATATCTATGGTCCTACTTCTACTCACGATAAGCTTGAAACTTGGGATAAGCTATCTTAGTTAATTCAAATGAAAAATTTTCACCAAGTCATTTTGGGTGGTGATTTTAATGCAATTTTGAATCATGAAGAGAAGGTTGGAGGCATTTTCCCTCCTCTTAAAACTATTCAGGATATCTCACAGTTTGTGGAAAACAATGATCTCATGGATATTAAACCTCTTAATGGTAAATTTACATGGACAAACAGGAGGGCTAGTTTTGCACAAATTATAGTTCAGTTGGACAAATTTTTGCTTTCTCATGAATGGAAATTAGGCAATCACTATATTCAGTCAAAAATAATTTCATTTCCAGATTTTGATCATTATCCAATCTCCCTTAATATTAGTAAACCAGTAATTTTCAATCAGAATTAGCATAAGTCTTCTTTTATATTTGAAAGAATGTGGCTACGACATCCACATTTCCTTCCACTTGTAAAAAAATGGTGGGCCAGTGCTCCCTTTGTCTCAGGTTCTAGGATGCACCAATTTTCCAGTAAATTAAAACATGTTAAGGTTCAGATCAAAAATTGGAATCAGCATGTTTTCAAGAATGTATTCAAACAAAAAGAGATAGTCAAGTTGCAACTAGATGAAATCTATAATAACATCATTCAGCAGGAGATAGATAATGATACCTATGTAAAGAAAAAATGTCTCCAGCAAGAGTGGGAATAATTGTGTAGTAGGGAGAAAGATATTGGTGACAGAAATCTAGAGAACTATGGTTACAACAAGGAGACAAAAATACAAAATACTTTCATGCATCAGCACAACAAAAATGAGCGCCTAAAATAATCTTTCAAATCAAATATTTAGAATCGGGCAATATTGTATCTAATGCTCAACAAATTAGAGATGAAGGTGTCAAGTTTTTTACGAACCTTCTAGCTCTAGCAGAATACCCAACTCCCCTTCCTTTGCAAGTGGATGATCTCCTTCAATCTATCCCAACAATGGTGTCTCCTGATGAGAATATTAAACTTATGGCTCCTTTCACCATTCAAGAACTGAGAGAGGTATTATTCTCATTTCCTCCTGACAAAGCTCCATGTCTGGATGGTTTTACTGCACTTTTCGTTCAAAGTTGTTAGGAATTTATAGGTTGGGATTTACTTGCAACTATTGAAGAATCTTGAAAAAATAGATCTATTCTTAAGTACTTCAATTCTACAAATATTGCAATCATCCCAAAAATTAAGGAGCCCAAAACCTTTGTTGACTTCTGTCTAATCCCTCTTTGCAATTTGACATACAAGATTGTCACCAAAGCTATTTACTTACACCTTCAACATCTACTCCCACGCATCATTTCCCCCGAACAAGGAGGTTTTGTTTCAGGTAGAGAAACAATGGAGGGAGCAATGGTAGCTTATGAAGTCCTCCATTCTATCAGCATTAATCAAACTTCCAATTTTTTTATCAAGTTAGACATGCAGAAGGCTTATGAAAAAGTATGTTGGACCTTTCTTTTTCAAATTCTTCAGAAGATGGGGTTCTCAAAGTGTTGGTGTAAGTGGATTAAAGCATGCATCTCAGGAGTTTGGTTTTCATTAATTATCAATGGATCAGTATCAAGTTTCTTCTCCTCTTCTCCTCTCTAGCTTTATTCATTATCATGGTAGAAGAATTTAGCAGAAGTACTAAGCATTATCATTCAATTGATAAGTGGAAAGGAGCAAAAACTGGTGGCATGTCAATATCAATCACGCACTCTTTGTTTGCAGATGACACATTACTTTTTGGAGTATTACAAGTCTCAGAGGCTAAGCAGATTAAGAAAAATCTACAACTTTATTCAAATGTCTCAAGGCAGAAAATTAATTCTCAAAAATCAAAGATCTTTTTATTCAATACTAATAGAGTCATCTCAGATGAGATAGTATGGATCTTAGGTTTCACTGAGTTCTTTTTTCCATCTACTTATCTAGGCATTCCTTTTTTTATGGGATCTAATAAGACAAGTTACTAGGAAAGTATTCTCCAAAGAATTAAGAGTAAAGTTGTGTCTTGGAAAGTTAGATGGCACTCCCTATTATGCAGAATTCTACTTATAAAATAAGTACTCTCAACAATTCCAAATTACTATTTGGCTGTCCTACAAGACCCCATGGCAATCCTAATACAAATTTAGAAATTAATTAGAGGCTTCCTTTGGGCAGGAAACATGACAAATGAAAAGAAAATTCCACTTATATCTCTTCAAGATATGACACATACTCTTGCATTAGGGGGTGTTGGAGTGCATGACTTATCAAAGAGGAATAAAGCTTTTGGGGGTAAATTGGTCTAGTAAATGTATAGAAAACCACAATCAACATGGTGTCAAATCATGCAATAGAAACATTTAGATAACATTGATCCTCACAGAATATTTTCCATATTAAACCCCTCTAAGGGATCTATTATTTGGGATTTTATGATTGCTTCTAGAGATATTATCCTCAAGTACATTTCTTGGGAATTAAACTGTGGGGATAAGATTAACTTTTGGAGAGATTCTTGGAACAAACAACCCTTGCTAATCACACTACCAAACACTCAAGAAATGATGCTAGCCTCAAAATCAACTTGGGGAAGTCTTGTTATTCACTTCATAGATGCAGTCTGTCTCTATTCAAGGAAAGTAATATGGAAACATCTGAATCAACTCCCTTTAGTAAACCAAAACAAAGATCTCTTTTGAAATATACTTATGGAAAGAATAGCATTTGTATCCAAATATGAGGATCGATTAGTGTGGATACTAGCAAGAAATTGTAAGTATTAAATTAAAGAAGGTTACAAACTACTACAAGGAGTTGCATCGGAGAAAAATCAATCTTGAGCCTATATGTTCTATTGGAATAATGTGGTGTTACCAAAGGCAAGTTGTTTTGCATGGTTAACAATTAAGCATAGAATCTTAACAAGTGATTGATTGGAAAGATTAAATATTGCTCCTCCATTTAAGTGTGTATTATGTGAGGATGAATATGAATTAGTGGACCATCTCTTTGCAAGATGTAAATTTGCCTATCAATGTTGGATGTTTGTTTGCCAAAAATAAAATTACCCCACCCTATTGCAGAATAATATTTGGGATATATTTCAAGAATGGCCTATTCTTTTTCCTGATGCATTCGTTGGGGGAATCTAGAAATGCACTCCAACATTAGTACTTTGGGAAATTTGGTGGGAAAGAAATAAGAGGATATTCAGAAAAGAAATCTAAACCATAGATAAGGTGATAGAGGGCATTGAAAAATCAATATCAGAGGTTACTAATGCCAGCGTTAGTAAATGTAAACTCAATCCACATATTACTACATGGGATAGAGGTATCATCTGTGAATGGAAATCATTATTTATTCCATTAGGAGTTGGATTCAAGAGAAACCAAGCAAAAATTGATAGGTTATCGGTACAATGGTAGCCTCCACAACCAAGATTTGTGAAGCTAAATTTTGATGGACCTTCTAGAGGAAACCCAAGAAAGTCAGGACTAGGTGCATGTATAAGAGATTGTAAAGTTTATGTGTGTGCAATCTCAATGGCCCCCTTACCACCAGGAACCAACAATATAGCAGAGGCTGAAGCTTTATTCTAAAGATTAATTCTTGCAAAGAAGGGGGAATATCAATGGGTCCAGATTGAAGGTGATTCCCAAGTAATAGTTAATGTGTGTATTAAGAGACAAACATTGTCAAGGTAGCTTCAATATATCCTACAACAAATTTGGAGTTTAATTGACCAAATTACTGAAGTGATGATTTCACACACATTTAGAGAAGGGAATAAAGTTGTGGATTGTCTCTCTAACCTAGGTTGTGATGGAATTACCAACTTTACATTACAACTTTCAACAATCATAGAGCAGTACAAAGACCTAAAAATGTTGATTACCAATGAGTTAGTAGATTATTAGTGGTAATCATAACTTATTAACCCCAACTATATTCACCACCAAAGCATATAGGGAGATGTGAATGAATCTCATGTCAATTTATACCCTACTATCAAGTTGTAAAATGAAGGACATCACTTGCATACGGTAATCTCTCAAATTGGTCGTGTAGTGTACCTAGCTTGGTGTGAGATCGACAAGGAGATCGGATAAGCTCATTTCTCACATGAGGTTTGTCCTTCAAATTTTTTGCACATAGCTACATGTGCTTGGTAATTATGTTACATGACTTGGTATTATGAAGCCCTCTTTTTATGCACTTATAACAGAAGAATATGGTATTTTATCTCCCACATTCTAACAAATTATTGAGTTTTCAATTTTCATCATTCAAAAATGTCAATGTCAGTGGAGTCTTGCATCAAGAACCTGTTACCTAAGAACTACGAAATATGGATACCCCTAAATTTGGATGAAATTGTTCTGCCTCTGTAAATTGATGAAAGGGTAATGGATGCGATGTTTTCAATTAATTCTCCTACAATTCATTGGAGTATTCGACAGGTAATTAGGGAGGAAGTTTTATCCCCTTTAGCTTGACATTTTCTATTTCCATCAAATGTGATGTCTATTTTCTTCTCGAATGCCATGGATTTACTACAGTCAATCCTCCTATTAGAAATATTGGTGAGAAAGGTTGTTGTTCCACAATTTTGGAATGATAAAAAGTTGAGAAAGGCTTTGCATCAGTATGCTTTATGGTCTGGGCATGCATTAGTTGGTGGGTTGTTTCAAAGGTCTCAATTATTACAAAAACATGAGTTCATGGTTATGTATGAAGCTCTTCAAAAGTTGTTCATCATGCAAAACCCTCACATAATGAAGTCGGCTGTTTAAACTATAGCCAGGGCTATGGGCTACCAGCTTGAAGAAAGGGTGAAGCATATGGGTTACACTATAGTGGACATGCTGAGTTTATCAAATATAGATTATGCATTAAAAAATGGTGAGTTTGTGGTTGCAGGGGTTACTATTCAGATGAAAACGTGCAATCAGGGTTTTGAGCAAGGCTTGCAAAAAGACAATGGTAATGTTGCTCAGGAAAATTCTCATGAAGCTATGACATCGATAGGAAAGGTGGACGTTGGCACAGATTGGAAAATGCCACATTCGGGTGTGCAAAATCATCGTTGGAAGCATGAGGTACCCATTGATTTGGATTGCAGGTCTAGGTGGGAAATGTTTCCACAATCACCAGTGGGTGGGGAGTGTATGATAGGAGTTTGGGCGGCTTCGCATGGGGAGGAATGCACAAAGATGGAGGAGTAATAATGAATTTATAATAGTTTTTTGAAATTTTGAACTATGCTTAAATGTTGTTGAAATCTGATGAAGTTATATTTAATTATTCATATTTTGAAAATATGGGAGGAAAGATATTCTCTAAATTGTAAGGTTGAATTGTTAATTGTTGATATAAATAGTTGTAAATATCGATAATCTTTATTATGAGCGATGATGTTGGGTTTTCATACAGATTCTTTCCTGGTTGAGCTCTTTTTTGAATCAAATTTTATAAAAGAAAAATTAATATATATAGTGGTTCGTCCACTTTTGCCAAAAAAAATATTAAAAAATTATTCATTCACTTTTGATAATAGCAATCTCTCTTTTTTCTCATCAAGAATGTCTCAATTATGGATCTAGGAATTCCAGCCTCCATAGCTTTTGCTTCTCTCTTTTTGTGACAGATGTTTGCATGTAGATGATTCTTGGGAGTTGTGGGGTTGATCTTTCATCAACTTCAACACATATTGGTTTCAGTACATTATTAAATATAGAAAAAATCACCACTGGAACACCTAACTTAAATTCAAACCATATAGGCATTTGTAAAGGATGTGCTCTGTAATGGGAGAACCCACAATAGTGGGCTACACTTTTTTGCCTAAATTGACACTGAATTGTGAATTTTCAAGAAAACTTTCACTTTCGGGTGCAAATTGTCATTTAACGGTTAGGAATTTGAAGATAAAGTAAATTAGAGTCTTTTAGGATTTTATGTATAGAGTCCAAATATATTTTTAATTTTTTTTTTGGAATTTATTTGATTGAATTATTGTTTCTCCCATGAAAATTGCTATCAAAAATCTAATTTTTAAAAAGTGGCATTGTTTTTGACACACATAAATTTTTTTTTTACTTGGTAATAGATATCAATGCAATTCTTTCAAATTTAGTTTGTTAACATTTATACCAAAACCATGGAGGTAATTTGATGTCTTTATCCTTAGTATTTCATATTTTATTAGAGTTTAAAGTTGACCTAACATGAATTTGGACAAACATGGCTTTTGACACATGTAACTTATTATATATTTACCCAATTTCAAAATTTCTTTTTTTGATTGAAAGAGACTCGAATATGGAGACTATAGTTATTTTTTAAAATTTGTGTTCTCTTAGTTACTATTTTTCCATTAGCGTCCAATATATAGGTTTATTTTTATAATAAACCTCTGTTCAATTCACATGCAAAAAAGTAAACCTAAAAAATTCAAAATGTAGCAAATTTATACTCATTAGAAAGCTCATTCAGAGTACTTCTATCATGCAAAATGACATGACATTAGTTCTCCATCCAAACCTAGTAATTGAGCCTGGAAACCATGAAAACACACTAAATCTTCTTACACTTGGGAAAAACTTGTAATTACCTAGTTTCGATAGAAACTAAGTTTCTATCGAAACTAAAAATATTAGTTTTGATAGAAACAAAAATGTCTAGTTTCTATCAAAACTAGGAAAGCTAATCCCTGTGGTTAAATGGGTCAGCCTTACTTTCGATCGAAACTACCTATTGTAGTTTCGATCGAACAAAAAGGAGAAGATAGTTGATATATTCACTAAGGCATTACCTAAGGATGCTAATGAGTATCTAACAGGTAAGTTAGGGATCATTCTCCTATCTGGGGAAAATTGAGAAGTGATGCATTATTGCATCAAATGTGATTAATATAATATCTTACACATTGATGCAAGAGGTCATACTTGTTCGAAATTATAATTGGAACAATTTTTATGTTGTCAATAATTTCAAACCTTATTGGCGAGATAGATTTCTATCTAATTTGAGTGTTATATCTATATGATTGATGAAGAGGATTTGAGAAGTTGGTCATAGCAAAAGAACCTAGAGGAAAGGTTGAGTTATGAGAAGAAATTGAAATGGACACTTGATTAGTTATACTTTGACAAGATAAAGTGATCATTTAAACATGTTGCAAGTAAAGAAGACATATGTATAGAAGCCTTGAAGAAGTGATCAAGATTGACCAAACATACAAGCTTTACTGAGCAACAAAGCAGAAGATTAAGGAACTTGAAGTTTATGTCGAGTGATGCTAGTGTCAATTGAGCCACAGTATGTGCTGAGCAGAGATAGTGTTGACCAACCATCGGTATTGACTGAGTGATAGCATATGTGTTGAATAGAGAATTAGTAGCAACTAAGTAACCCAGTGATGATCAAGTGTCAGAATATAGTGTTGGCCAAGGGATAACATTTTGACAATTTATGAGTGTTGGTGAAATTAAATATTCACTAATTACACTTACTTAAGCTTACTTAGGATAATGCATTGCATTGTAGTTTGTGATTGAGAAACTTGAGAGTTTGCACCTCAATTAAACACATGGTGTAGGAGAATTCCACTCTAGGTGGTCATAGTTGTTATCTCATTCCACCTTTAGTGCATATATCAAATTATCATCCTCATCATCGCACATACTTCATTGCATAATGGAGGATGATCCACCCTTCATGGACATGTGATTCCTCCTTGTGTGGGTGATAGCTTATCTTCTCCTTATCATTGTCTCTTATCACCTCTCCTATATAAGGAGGCGTATTATGTATATTTAAAATCAATCCATTGGATGTCAATCAAGTCCACTATCAATAATAGCATTCTTGCATCTTCATGCAATTGTCTTGCCAATCTCTTGTGGAAGTTTTCTTGGTCTTTCATTTGATCCTGGGGGTGTTCTAGAGTCACCTAAAACTCTAACATGGTATTAGAGCTCTCATGGAGACCTCTTCTCAAGAAGTGCAATCTTGGCTTGACTCATTATTGGTGCAGCATTTGGCAATTTGAACATCACAATTTGGATGAGATTTCGAGAGTCCTATTTTGTGACCTTCTATTGCAGGTGAAAATTGGAGCTTGTTGGTGCAAATCAGAGGTTGGAATCATATAGAGGAGGTCCAAAAAACCCTAAATCAAATTTTGTTTCATCAGACATCTGAGGCCAAATCTAGAGGTTGGAATCAAACATCTGAGGCCAAATCTAGAGCCATTTAATTTTTGAAGGTGCAACGGCAGTGATTCAGAAAAAATAATTTCAGAGGTGATCTTCAAACAGTGATATCTCCCTCATACGAACTCCTTTTTTCAAGAAATTTTTTTTTGTTTTGGGTAGAATTTCATGATCTACATGGTGGTGTAGGTGATTCTGATCTCTGTCTCTAAATTTTTTTGAAAATCGCAAATCTCATTTTTCACAACTTTCAAGGCTCTATTTGGGCACATTCAAAAACATTTTTAGGTGCACTTTTTTTTGAAAGTGCATGATTTTTCCTCTACTTTCCAGATTTGTAATAAGATTTCAATGATTTGGAGTGGTAATATCACTTTCAAAAATAGGTCTTTTTTGGCTATATTTGCACTTGGTGAATACTTGGATTGCAATTTTCTTAATTGAATTAGTAATTTGAATGAGTTATCAGTTGATTTCAGTCATTCTTTGATTTATTATGGATTTTTCAAAATTTTCATTGCTCACTCCATATAACTATCATAAATGGAAACAAGTAGTTTCTAATCAGTTGATGAGTATTGGATTGCTTAGAATGATTCTTGGACAAGATCTAGAACTAGCTATAGGTGTTGCAGAAAGAAGGAAATGGTTTGATGGAAGGGATAAAGCACTTGGCTCTCTTAGATCTACCCTCTCCAATGATTTTTTATATCATATTGCATCCTACACACATCCTCATGATGCATGGACAACATTGGAAGGAATCTTTGGTAAACCTGATAGAATAAGAAAATTTAAATTGGAGAATGAGCTTATAGGACTAAATCCATGTGATTTTGAGAATATTCAAGACTCTTTCTCTAAGTTCAATATCATTAGATTGGAGCTTTCTAATTGTGGCTTTACTAAAGATGATTAGAAATTGATATTATCTATTCTTTCCAAGCTAGGTCTTGAATATTCAATCTTTGTTTCCACATTCTATGCTACTATGGATGCTCTTGGTAGTGCATACAAAATGCATTCTCTTAATGAATTTGCAGCTTAGCTCACAAGGGAACAAGAAAAGTTAGCACACATGGGTCAATTGAAGCCTTCAAAGCATCAAGCATTGGTTTCAAATGACTCCTCTCCAAAGGCTCCTAAAGGAAAGGGGAAAAAACAACACAAGGATCCTAAGAAACATGGAAAAAGTGATGACTCTCCTTCAGAACATAATATTGAATCCAAGTCCTCTTCAAGAGAGGAATCATCTAGAAGAAAGAGAGATAAATGTGCTTATTGCAAAAAGTTAGGACATGATGAGCATTAATGTTTCCATAAGAAGATTGATGAACTAACTCACATTCTTCAAAAGAACAATATCCAATTTCCCTCATCAGTGTCTTCTCCTTCTTCTCAATATCAGGAGCTGCTACATCTACATCATCATCTAGAGGCAAAGGACAAGCACTCATTAGTTTCTCACATCCTTACAAGGTAAATGGCTTCTTGATTCAGGTGCATCACATCATATGACATCTTCTATGGATAGGTTTTCTTCTATCAAGCCTTGTAATTCTCCAACTATATTGATGGGTGATAATACATACATGAAGGTTTGTGGGAAAGGTTCTATTCTTATGGAATAGGGTACATTTAATGATGTTCTCTATGTACCATCATTGACCACTAATATCCTTTCCATTTACCAGATTACTCATGGGGCACAAGGTAAAATTTTTGAGTTCACTCATGATTATGTCTATATTAGGGACATGGAGACTAGAGATGTCATAGCTATGGGAGTTGTTGATCATACATCATGCCTGTATTCTTTTGCACATTTTGTTGATAATGATGATGATATTCATGATGTACCTAACCCTTTATCAAGGGTGAATAATTCATGTGAGGAGAACATTGGACACTTGAATTATTTTGTTCTTGGGACAAGTGTTGAACTTCCTATTCCTCCACCTCCTGCCTCTTCATACATGAGTTCTACTATTCAATAGGATGATCATTATGCTTCAATTCTTGTAGTGTGGGATGAATTCTTGGATGCTCTTTTAGATGAGTCTCATAATGCAAATTTGGTTAATACATCTGAGGGGTTTCTCTTTGAGATACTTCTTCACCTTCTTTGGAGATTGGATTTCCAAACTCTTCATGCTCTCTTAGTTTTTCACATCTCATAGGTCAGCTTGATGGTGTGACAGAATCTTTGAGCTTGGAGACACCTATTCAGTCTTCAAAGATGCATACATGGAGACCTTCTTCCTCCTTCCTCACTTTTTACACGGAGTGGCTTCTTCATCATTTGATGTGTTTATCTCTTCCTAAAGGGATACATGTTTCTTGTAGGCATTGGATTATATTTTTCTTGTAGGTACTCTTCATCTACATTGTAGCTTCTTCATTATGGGGTGGATATCATGTCTCCTTATTTCCTTCCTATGGGGGGATCATTCTTTGCATATACATGATGTATGCAATTTTTGGGGGTTCTTGAGTACTCCATCCATCCATGCATCTTGTTTTCATCTCTTTTTGGAGGAGGGTTTTTCCCATGAGGTTTTTTCTCTTTCTCCACTTTATGAGAGATTACATTTCATGTATTGCTTTGCATATTGTACATGGGTACCTAAAATGGCCTTGTAACCGAAACCCATCTTGCATTGTGAGTTTAAGTGCGTTCCCCTAAGTTGCACTGAAGGGAGCGTGTTGGTGTAATTAAATATTCACTAATTACACTTACTTAAGCTTTCTTAGGATAATGCATTGCATAGTAGCTTGTGATTGAGACACTTGGGAGTTTTCACCTCAATTAACATGTGGTGGAGGAGAATTCCACTCTAGGTGGTCATAGTTATTATCTCATTCCACCTTTAGTGCACATATCACATTATCATCCTCATCATCACACATACTTCATTGCATAATGGAGGATGATCCACCTTTCGTGGACATGTGATTCCACCTTGTGTGGGTGATAGCTTATCTTCTCCTTATCATTGTCTCTTATTGCCTCTCCTATATAAGGAGGCTCATTGTGTACATTTAAAATCAATCCATTGGATTTCAATCAAGTCCATTATCAATAATAGCATTCTTGTATCTTCATGCAATTGTCTTGCCAATCTCTTGTGGAAGTTTTCTTGGTCTTTCATTTGATCGTAGGGGTGTTGTAGAGTTATCTAAAACTCTAACAATGAGAAATCGTAATTTCTAGCCGACAGAGTTGATTTCTTGGAATATGAAAAGCGTGTTGAAGATAAGGATAAATGACCTAGAACACTTAAATCAAGGGAAACCATGTTTGCATGTTTCTATGCAAGGATTTAAGGAGAAATTTTGAGAAGTTTCTAGAATAGAAAAGAAGAAATGAAATGTTGAAAGGATTTGATGAATTTGACCTAACCCTAAGATCTACAGTGGTGTTTAAGTGGAAAAAGGTCATGATTGCCTATTTAAGTAGGTACAAGGGCTAACCTAATAAGGTTGGAGTAGTTGTTGATGCTTTTGATTTGTGAACTTAAGAAGAAGGTTGAGAAGAGTTGAAGTGTGATTGCTTGAAGGATTGCCAAGAAAATTAGAGACTGGGATGACAATGAAGGCTAGTCAATGAATCAACATTTGAGCTTAAATGAGATCTATATTTTCAAAATGAGTTCCTGATGTTACTTTCTAACCATTGTATTAGATTGAAATCCTTTAATCGAGGTTGACCTAACAATCATATGTAAATCCTTTAATCAAGGTGGCATTCTGATGAAAATTTCTAAAGTCCTTTAACAAGGCGACTCCTAACAGGGTGATTAAATACTTTAACTCACATTTAACTATGTGCTTTGGAACCTTTAACAAGATTGGCTCCTAACAGAGCTCACTTTAGAAGAGTGAAAAGATTGGTAACATGTTACTGGTGGTTTTTTCCAAATTGGTTTTCCATGTTAAATCCTAGTGTCAAACTTATGTGGAAGTTATTTGTGATGATTTACTATTAATGTTTACATTCTACAAGTCTGTTATATTTAGGATAGTGGACTGCAATTTTATGTTTTTTGAAAGTTTACTATAGAGGTCAAGCTAATGGATGTTAAGATTTGAAGTTGTTTAAGTGTTTGTTTGTTCAATTGGTATTCACCCCCACCACCCCTCGCTTAGTTATTCTAAGAATTCTAACAATACTTTAGGAGCTTCCTAAATATTTTGAAAAGATGAACAAAAGCATGAGAAAATGAGACTATAGATGACAGAAGAAGTGATATTTCAATCAGATAGTGATCAGTCAAGTTGTAAAGTGAAGATGATATAAATGATGAAACCAAAGAAAGATGATGGATGGTGTTTTTGGTATTATTTTCAAAGAGGGAGATATATGTGCAGTTACCAGTTACCATTCATATCTAGAGGGAAAATATGTGTTGAGATATAGGAGTGAGATATGATAGTTATGAGGAAGAGATGTGAAAGAGGGAGCCAATATAATTGGTATTATAGTTGGTTTCAAAATTGAATCTACAATTAGTATCATAAAGGGATAAGTTTAAGTGAGTGCATGAGTGAGGATTAGAATGAAACTAAAGCTATTAATGAAGATCACAAAGGGAGCTTATAATAATGAATCATGAGAATGTCTTTTGCATTTGCATGGTAACTAGAGTTGTTGTTATCAATGACAAAGAGGGAGATTGTTGGAAACTATAATTTTTATGTTTTCATTGATGTCAAACTCAATGGGGAGACATTTACTAATAGTGTAGAGTGTCATATATATTGATTGATGAAGAGGATTTGAAAAAAAAAGATAATTAGATGAACTAGTGAAGTTGTTGATTAAAGAGGAGAAGGTAATTTGGAATTACAATGGGCACTTTATTAGTTAGTATTTGACAAGATGATGTATTGTTTAATCATTATATGAATTTTAGAAGATACTTGAGTTGATGTTTAGAAGATAAGACAAGCAATTGTGATAGTTTCACTAGGTCAATAAAGGAGTTAAAATAGAAGATACAGAAGCTTAAGAGTTAGCTGAGTAAAAGATATCAGTTGAGTGATAGTTATTGTTGAACAAGTTGAAGAAGTAAAATGTGGTAGCGATCAAGCATAGTGAAGATCAAGAAAGTTAGGGAAAGATGATTGAGACAAAATAGTAGAGAATGAGATATATAGTGTTGACCGAGAAGAAAAAGACAGTGATGACCAAGTTTCAACAAAATAATATCTTATGAAAGAATCAAGTTTGAGGCTGGCATCATTGAATTTTTAGATTAGTCAAAATGTGTGGATGATAAGAATTTATTAGCTAGCATATTTAATGAGAGAATTGAGTTGGTTATGCGATCAAAGGTAAGAATTTCAAGAGAAGTTTGTAGAAATATTAAGAAAAATGTAGAAGGATATAATGATGGATAGATTAATTGAATCTGACCAAACCCTAAGATCTACGGTGATGTTTAAGTGGAAAAAGATCAAAGATATCTATTTAAGGAAGCATAAAGGATATTTTCTAAGGTTGGTTTCTTGTTGATTGACAATTTTATGGAGAACTTTTGAAGAACATAGTAGCAGAGGAAAGGTGAGAAGACTGGTGAAGTGTGATTACTTGAAGGGTTGCCAATCAGATTAGAGATGGAGATGTTAAAAAAGTCTAGTCAATTAACCACCAAATGAGCTAAAGGGAGATCTAAATCTATAAATTGAGTTGTATCTAAACCTAATCATTGTGGCAGTGGAAATCCTTTAATCAAGGTTGACCTAATAGTCATTTTGTAAATCCTTTAATCAATGTGACATTCTAATGGAATGATCCAAATTCCTCTAACCAGACCACTCATAACATGATGATTAAATCCTTTAATAGGGGCACACCTAACAGTGTGTTTTGTAACCTTTAATAGGGTTAACTCTTAACTGGGCTCACTTCAGAAGAGTGAAAAGTGGTAGCATGTTACTTGGTGCTTTTTCCAAAATTAGGTTTCCACGTTAAATCCTAGTGTCAAACATGTGTGAATGTTATATGTATGCTACATGATACTTACTATTGTTTTATTTACTATTAGTTAGCATATATTGAATAAGGAGCTAAGCAATGAATTAATGTGTTAATTTGTTGATAAGTTGCTATATAGACCAAGTGGTTTTATGATAATGTTTAAGTTTCTTAAAGTGTGTGAAAGGTGTATTGGTATATCTAGACCTGAGGATAATTGATTCACTCACCCCCCCCCCCCCCCCCCACCTTAGTTATTCTAAATATTCTAACACTCATCACTTATCTTGAGTAGATTAGTAAACACAACATCACACTCGATGTTGGTGCGGTCTTTTCAATTGATTATTGCATTGGATCAGTATTACATACATGAAGAGAAAGTGGTTAAGAGTGTGACTAGAGATATTGTATTAGGTATATGGGTATATGAGAAGATAACATAGAGAAGGTATTTCACCTACCTATTGTTGAACAATATAAGAAGATCACATATGACACAATGGGAAGGTGGTACAGGAAGATGAACAGGAAAAATAAACCTAGTTCAAGAAAGATACTTGATCACTAGGACCCTAGGCAACAGGAGAGCGGGAAAGGTAGACACTATTAGAAATAGATAATATTGATAGGGGGGTGAATCAGTATTCTAAAAAAAATTTCCTAGAATTGAATATTATTAATTACTTTATAACATGCATATGAAAGTAAAGCAACAATGTTGAACAATAAATAAATCCATACACAAAGAGAACTCATAACACCATAATTTGTAAACTAGGGAAACCCTAGCTAAGGGAAAACTTTGGGTGGGATGGTACCCACAATTTGATCCACTAAACAAAAGAATCATGTTAAGGATATTGACCCTGTTAGAAGTCTATGAAATACATATAGTGTCTTGATCCTTGTTAGAGGACTAGGCCCTGTTAAAAGCCTCAACTATGTTAGGAGTTGCCTCAACCCTGTTAGGAGTTGGTAATATAAATATAAATTTATGCAAGAAGAGCACACTACCCAAACATGCAATTATACAATATAGTGCCTTTATACAAAGAGATAGAGACAAAAACCTCTTTATTGTTGATTTTTTTACTTCGCATATAATAATTCACATCACATAGCCTTCACATAAGTTTGCATAGAACATACATAGTTTGCATAAGCACACCTACCTTTGCAAGTTATGATTTCTTACTTATACCTTCCCTTTTTACAAAACTCTGTCTAGTCAGCCTTAATGTTTTCACACATTTGACTAAATAAAAAATTAGCTCATATTAACTTAGGGTTAACATCTAGGATATCATCCATAATTATTTAACCAATTATTTTGTTTCCAAAATAATTCCTTAACTTGTTATTCACCTTTTATTGATGTGCTTTGTTCTTCTCTATCCACTACCTTTACTGATAAATTTGATATATTAGATGTCATACTATTTGTACCATACTATGCACTTAGCTATATCATTAGGACACTATGTACTACCTATCCTTAACTACACGTGCCAATTATCTTTGTAGACTATGCATTACCAAAACTCTCTTTGTACTGCCAATGAAATTGTCTAACACTTAAACATTTTTTTGTCTTAGACTGTGAGATCTTTAATTGTATATTCTATCATCTCATCCTGAGATATATGTTTCCATAAATGACAATCCTAACTCATCCTACATAGCCATATTGCCAACAATCTACCCCTTTGGTATTGATGGCAACAAATGGGAAAATTGGCTAAGTCCCAAAATGTTGTACAAAAACTTCTTCAAAATTGGCCTTCAAAACTTTACCAAATTTCAAAATTTAAAACTTTTGGATCATTACATTTATAACTAGATTCTTTAAATCTCTTAATAAAATATAATACTACTCCCCCTTAGTATATCACTGTTACTCTATGCAATTTCCTATATATTTCTCCTCGTACAATTTTCCTTTATTCTTCTTCCCCTATGACATCAATGACAAAGGTGTCAAAATTTATATACATGTCAAAATTTTGGTTCATTACCTCTTCTCTAGGATGATAGATGAGAGATATAGTCTAAAAAACTTACTATCAGACTCTTCAAGTTCTTCTCCCATGTGTCTTTTACTCCCTCTAATATGTTGTGGAGAGCGCATAACCCATAAGATGCAATCTCTACTACATTCAAGTTTGAGCAAATGAACTTATCAAAGGATGTCTTTGCTAAAAGATAATCCTATACCTATTGCTCAATTGTGCTTACCTTCACTAATAGGTGTTCTCTCAGAAGTGAGAACCTTTTGGTAATTCTTTCCTTGCTCACTTCTAATAGATTTATTTCATCGCAAGTCTTGTTGACATATGTTTGAATTTATCTAATTTTAACACCAGGTTGGCTAAGCTAATCTACCTATACCTTGACTACATCATGCTTTCTCTTCAGCTCCTCATCAATGTCCTTGGTAAATTTAAAGGACATGGCACATTTTTCATACAATGCCTTACCTTCAAGTCCACACCTTCTAAACTCCTTGATGCAAGTATCAAGAGCTCCCAAGTCATTCCAAATGTTTTGACATATAGTGTCAAACATTTGAGCATCATGCTTCACTTGAGCTTGAGTTGTTGCTACCTCTGACAAGTTTGTGAATTCAGCATCAAATGCATGAATCATTGCCTTAGCTCTATCCTTTGTATTAGGATCTAATGATTTCACTGTCAATGTTCCTTGTAACTTTTCAATTACATCCATAAGAGTTTTATGTAACCTCTTTATGTGTTTTTTCTTTCTCTTAATCTTGTTGAGAGATAATATCAACTTTGTTTGATCATCATCATTTGATCCTGTTAATGCAGCTAGGGTGAGAGATGTGTTGGGTGCACTTGCCTTCTCATCCTCCTCTTGTGTCTTCTTCCTTTGTTCTTCTTCACCCCTTTTCTTTTCCTCATCCTCTTCCTTCTTCTCATATTCCTTCCTTTTGATTTCTTCTTCCTTTTTTCCTTTTTATCTTCTTCTTCCTATTTTTTCTTCTCTTCTTCTTCCTTCCTCGTCTCCTCTTCTTCTTCTTTTCTCTTCATCTCTACTTCCTCCTTTTTCTTTTCTTCCTTGTTTTCCTTTCTTCCTCCTTTTCTTTTTCTCATCTTCTTCCAATTTCTTTGTTCTTTGTTCTTCCTCCTTCTTTTTCTCATTCTTGTCCTTCTTTTTCTTATCTTCTTCTTTCTTTTTCTTTCTTTCTTCTTCTTCCTTCTTTCTTTTCTATTCTTTTGCATCTTCTTCTTCATCTAAACTAAAGTATCCAGTTATATTGCCAACAATGTTTGGCCCAAGATCCTTAAAAGGATTTTCTGCAATGTTAACTGTAACCTTTGTGGAACCAACTTACATGGTGTCAGTCCCAATTGAGATCTACAAAGATAAGTCTGTCATCTTGGTGTCCTTGACTTCCATTATGATTGATGTTGATCTACTCTACTCAACAAACATAGGGATTTCTCCACCCAACTTCATGCTCTTCTCTACAATTTTGGGTACATAATTCATGTATTTGACAATGACTTCTTTTGTCTCTTTATTTACCTCTTCATAATTGCCTCCCATCAAAAGAATAGCTCTTCTTTTATTTCTTAGCAAGAGATCAATACCCTTCATTATTCCACTCATGTCATCATTTTCGTGTCTTATTTAATAACTCTTCTTCTTCTATTAATCAATCTATTATAAAAATCTTGTGGTATATTCCTTTGCATGTCTTCAAATATTTTGTTCCTCGAAATCATATTCCTTACTACAACATTTTCTAGTTGTAATCTATCCATGTTGCGATATAGACTATGGTACTTATTTAATTGAACAAAATTGTCATCATGAATGATTTGAACATTTAAATTCTCTACCTTTGGCTTCCAAGGCTTCTTAGTAGTGTATATCCTTGCTTCTCCAACTATCTTTTATGTTGGTTTGTCCTCTATTTCTTCTTCATTTTCAGACTTATCAGACTCATTTGATTTAACCATATGTAAAGTCTTTCTTCTCTTTCCAGGCCCACTTGACAATTTCTTAGTCCTCTTCTTGCTAGGTGACTCAATCTCTTATTTTACCTTGGTGAGTCTCTCTAATTTCCTTGTGGCTGGAGGAATGACCAATTTGACATCAATAATAGTAACCTCTTCTTCGTCAATCTTCTTGGCTAGTTGTACAATAATGGGTTGTACTTGTTCTACTATAGCATAAGGAACATTATGTATCTGTTAAGTAGAGCATGCTACTGTTACTCCATCTTTAGGTCCTACCACTGCAAATGGTGTGGTTGTCAATAACTATGTTTTTCCACTTGCCTTCTTTTCCAAGGCAATTCCTTTAAATTCATTGAATTCTTCTCTAGTCATACCAAATTCCTTCAAGATGGCTTCTATCTTTTTGTCTACCTTTTTCCCTATGTCTTTGCTGTAAAGTTCACTAAAAAATTCTTTCCTCTTTTCATCACAAGTTCCCTATCTAGGGCATTCCTTATCCCTTTCAGACTCTAGGATGATTGTTGCATAGCTTTCTATAAGATCTTCACTCATTTCATAGCACATAGGGTCTATGAACTTGACTCTGGGTTCAACTACTTTCATACATGTGACATCCATTTCAACCATGAAACATATGTCATCCTTGTACTTGTCTACCAATGATGCAGGGATTCTGAATCTCTTTTTCATCTCTAATTGGAAAGTCTTCATCAATCTGGTTATATCTTCAGTGATTCTTTCCTTTGACTTCCTTTTGTAATGATAAGTGATCAAGTTCATTGCACACTTTTTTCCATTCCATTCATGGTCTAGCATACCTGGAAACTTTTTGATAACTTGGAAGAATAGGTGAGTTATCAGTGATTCAAATCTAAAAAATGTACTCTTTGTCCTTTTCAATTTCTCAATGTTGTCAAGCAACTATTGCTTCACAATTTCACACATATTGATCTTTTCTCTTTTCACTATCATCATAAATGTTGCATGAATAAATCCAGCAAGTAGAAAGTTCAGCCTTGAACTATGGCTCATCTTATAACCTATAATTTTGATGATGATTCTTACATCATCTTCCTTAATTAGATAAGTTCTCATGTTTCTTCCATTTGACTTAACCTTCAGATTGGTTTCAACCACTTTGTTAACATTCTTTTTGTTCACTAGATTGCTCCCTTCATTTCTTAATCCAATAAGCTTGTGGATCACATCATTGTCTATCATGACAGGGATGTCTCCCACCCAAAACATTCTTTCATGGATTCTACTCAAGATTATTCTACTCCATTCATGGTTATCAAACTCTGTATAGAACATTTGCCTAATAATATTCAGTTCTTCCAAATGTTGAAAACCTTGTTTTAAGGATAAGCCATTGTTACATACTGTAGACACCTAAAAAACCTTTAGAAAATAAAGTATTTTTATTTTCTAAAAAATTCCTGATGACATCATCATTTATTAATTAATTAATTAATTATTTAATTTATTTATTTTTATGCCATTAAATCCCTTTATCTTAATTAAAAATATTTAATTAAGAAATCCCTCCCAAAAATGTTTAAATCTTATTTAAACATTATTTCCTTATTTATTAATTATTTAATTAATAAATTGACCAAAAATCCCAAAATAAATAATTTATTTATTTTTTTCCCAAAAGTTGGCCAATTTCCTTAAGACCAATAACCTCTTCCAAAATCTTCTAATCCTTCTTTAATTTCGATTAAAGGCTAATCTCATCATTTCCTACTCCTAATCCCAACTCAAAATATTTAATCAAGATTAAATATTAATCCTCATGTTTATTAAAAATATTTTAATAAATATCTCCTCAACCCAAACCCTTGAAATAAATAAAACTTTATTTATTTCATAAAATCTTATCCTAAGAAGTTCTAGACTCTTCTAGAAAGACTTCATCCTCATCCAAAGCCTAGACTCTTCTAGAAGATGTCTTTAACCCTAATCCTAATCCCCTCCTAACCTTGTCACATTCCCTAAACATGGGTTAAGACTTGCTAACTCAAGCCAAAGTTAACAAATATCTCCCCCTTCACCCACCCTCATTAATTGCAATCCACTTGCCATCCACTTGCCTAGTCCTAAGCCATCTCTAACCCTTTCTCTAATCATTTTTACAACCCTAAGCAAGCTTAAAACCTCCCTAAACTCTCAAATTCGAATTTCATGGTATCTCTCACAAATATCTTCAACCACAAAACTTTATAAAGCCCACAAAGTCATAAATGTTCTTACAAAGCACTTATGAAGGGTCTTTATGAAAATTTTATCCCTTGAGCCTCTTTTGTTGACCCATCCTTCCCCTTTCCTCCATCCTCTCACCATGTGACATGTGTCACTCCTTGATTGGTTGTAAGGAAGCACAATCCATGTGCTCTCCTCTCATGCAATCTAAGCCCTCCATGAGCTTTTTCCCATCCTTGCATCTTAGCCCTCAATCCCTCGAGCCTCTTGCCTATAAATTGGATCCTTCCCCTTTGCAAAATAACACAATTCATAAAGTAAAGTTATAATGCTATTTTGAGAGCCAAATCCATACTAAAGCCATCTATCCACACCAAAAATCCACAATCATCCATTGAAGCCTTTGGAAGCATATTGAGCATACATCCTATCCATTTAGATAAAGCTACTCAACAAGAGAGCTTCTTATTGAGAGAGTCCATTAATGGCTCATATTCTCAATTGAGAGCTCATCTTAGTCTATCTTGAAGTTTATGAATTTTGTTTAGTTTGTAGAAGCTTTATTTAAATTTGGTTTCTATTAGCATACTAACATTGCTCATATACACATACCACATCCAAATCTTTTTGAATATCATTGTCACTAATAGTATCAAACTTGTAGTGAATGTATGTTCTTACTGTAGAACAAGAATTAGTATGCAAAGAACATTAACAAATAAAGTAAACATTCACAAACCAAAAACTAAATTCACATATATGCTTAGACAAAGAAAGCAAACAAGAAGTGCAAACCTCACAAGAGAAAACACTCCATGCTTTCTTGATTCTGTAGATGTGTCCTTTTACTGTGGATGTATGCTCAAGATGCTCAAAAGTTGCTTCAATGGAGATGGGTAATGGCAAATTGGTAGCTTTGTGAGCTCTCAATTTGGCATTATAAGGGTAATATTGATGGCTTTGGTTCTCAAAATAGCATGGTAACTTTAGCTCAAAGATTGTTGATGAAATGGCTTGGGATGGGATTCAATTTATAGGCTAAGGGGTAGAGAGATGGAGGGCTTAGATGCAAGAATGGATGAAGGCTTAAGGAGGGCTAAGATGCACTCAAAGGGGAGCACATGGATTGTGCTTCTTTAGCACCAATGGGAAGGTGACACTTGTCACAAGGAGGATGAGTGTGAGAGGGTAGGGTAAAGGGTTGGTTAAAGGCATGATGAGTGGAGTTGAGTATGTAAGAGGGATGTAAGAGGAATGAGTGTGGAAGAGGGAAGAGTGTGGAAGATGGGTGTAAGAGTCATGAGTGGGCTTGTAAGAGTCTTTATGTTTTGTAAGAGCACTCATGACTTAGTGGTTGGGTTTTTTTGAGGGGAGACTTTGGTTTGGATTAGGAAAGTCTTAAACTTGTTTAAAGAATGTGACAACATTAGGGGGTGGATTAGGCTTGGGTTTAGGATTAGCTTAAGGATGTTAGAGATGTGCAAGTGGATGGCATTAATGAGGGTGGGTGAGTTAGTGGCTAAGCTTGGTTAGTATGGGTGGATGGGGTGGATTAGGTTAAATGGAGGATTAGAGATAGGTTAGGGGTTTTTGAATTTGAGGATTTCATTTATCAAATAGATTTATTTAATAAATGGGGATTTTTGGAATTAGATAGGAGAAAAGGATTTAATTGATAAATAATAGATTATTTGATTTAACAATTATGACTATAGATGATTAATTAAATTAATCAACTAGGGGATGACAAAGGATTAATTAAATAGAAATTTAATTAATAATGACTTTTTAGATAACTAAATAGGATTACTAAAATAGTGTAATCAAATTTAGGTGTCTACACTTACATCCTCTACGTGCAATACATTTGACGAAACTTACAAAAATGCTCCCAAAGGATCATCTTCTAATGACACAAACAGGTGTTTCTTGAACTTGTACCTTGGCCTCTCATTGACATCACATATAGTGGGATTTGTCATTTTTAATAGATTCAAGGATTTTGAAAACACAACTAAAAACTCCATAAAATACCTAAAAATTTTGTAACTAGGGCTTTCTTACTTCACACTTGCAGATACTTCCAATTCACCTTTTTTTTTCTATCAAATCACTCTAAATTGCTTCTTAATTCTTCACACGATTGAATGATACACACAATCTTGTTTGCATCTTTTAAATCCTTTCAAACTGAACTTTGAATTAACTATGCAACTACTTAACCCATAAAAGTTATTACATGTTTTTTTTTTTTTTAATGAGAGGGGTAAACGCTTTGACCTGGAGCTATGAACCAGTGAGGCCACAAATGGGGGACCTCATCCCCATGAGATTTGAACCTTGATGGCAAGGATAACAACGCAACAACTTAACCATCACAACATGCCACTATTGGCTAAAAGTTATTACATGTTATCCTCTAAATTTTTTTTCATTCTTGTGAAATCATATAATCTCCAAATGACTTATGCTCTTAACCAGAGCTTCCTTACTATTTGTTAATCATGTTTACAATTTTGCAACCTCTGACTCTATCTCTAACTTCTTATCTCACTTTTGAGTACTCTATCTTCAAGAGAAAAGTGTCTAATTCAAATAAAACGAATCACACACAATAGTTGACTTCAATCTCTCATCAGGTGCATCAAAATATTGTTCTTCTAAAACCACATGTGAACTTGATGGTTCATTTTCTTTCACAAATACTTCCTTAAACTCTTCAACAGGCTCTTTGAGTGCTTCTTTCTTACTATTATTGCTACTATCATTTATGTTGTTGTTTCTTCTATAGTTTGGATTCATGTTGATGTTCCTCGTATCTATTCTACAAAATCTTGCAATGTGACCAAAATTATTGCATAACTGACATATAGACATACTCCTTCTCTGATTAGGTTCATTTTGATTGACTGGTGCTCTGCAATTCCTCATAATGTGTCCAAAGTTGTTAAACTTGTAACCAACAACATTTCTCCTTATTCCATTAGCTCCTTCTCCATCATTAGATCTACTAGAGGATCTCCTTCTTTCATTACCTATAGGGTTAGGGTCCCTAAACATTCTACTATTGCTATTACTAATATCAAACTTAGGTTTCCTACAATCTACTACTTTATGTCCAAAACCATGACAATTATAACAATAGAAATGAGTAATAGGTTGGAAAAACTTTCATGTGCAATCTCTTTTCATATGACCAACTTCATTACATATAAAGCATCTACCTTTGAATTCATATCTTACTTCTTTAGGTGATTCAACTTGCTCTATTTGTTTGGGTTCATCACATTTCTCAAGTTAGCTTGCTCAACTTCTTTAGGTACTTCTGTCGACTTCCTTGGTTCAATCCTATTCTAATCAATCTCCTTAGTTTCAAGAGTTTCAACAATTGGATCTAATTCTTTTCTAGATTCATCTTTCTTTACATATTTTTCTCCAATAAGATATTGAAGACCTATCTTAACATAAGAAGATCTCTGATAAAATAGTTGTTCATCAATTTTCTCACTACTCGAATATAAATTCTCTAATTATTTCTTAGCTTGATTCAATTCTCCTTTCACAATAGTGTTGTACTTCTCTAGTTCTAAATCCTTTATTTTGATAGAATCTAATTCAAATGTCACTTGAGTAAGATGGGATCTTAGATCTATATTCTCAGATTTCATATCAAATTCAATTTTTCTATCATCTTTCTTTACACTCAATTTTAGTTCAACAATTTTCAACTCATGTTTCAAAATCTCATTTACTTTCTTTAGGGTTGCTACCTCATCACTATCACTGGTCTTCTCTCTAGGTTCTTTTATAGATTTGAGATGATCAATCTTATCTTTCAGTTTTCCAATCTAATCTTTTGCATCTTCATACCTTTCTTTCAGGTTGTCTCTTTCTTCATTAAGAAAGTCAATCTATTAAAGGGCTTCTTCAAGATTCCTCTTTAATTATTCCATATCCATAGGGATCTTACTCAAGATGTTAAGCCTCTTCCGAGTAACTTGGCTCTAATACCAATTGTTAGAAATAGATAATACTGAGAGGGGAGGTGAATCAGTATTCTACAGACTTTTTCCCACAATTGAATATTGTTAATTACTTTACAAAATGCATATGAAAGTAAACCAACAATGTCAAACGATAAATAAATCCATATACAAAGAGAACTCATAACACCATAATTTGTTAACTAGAAAAACCCCGACCAAGGAAAAATCCTGGTGGGGATGGCACCCACAAAATGATCCACTAAACAAAAGAATCATGTTAAGGATATTGATCCTGTTAGCAGTCTATGAAATACATATAGTGTCTTGGTCCTTGTTAGAGGACTAGGCCCTGTTAAAAGCCTCAACCTTGTTAGGAGTTGCTTAAACCCTTTTAAGAGTTGGTAATATAAATACAAATGCATGCAAGAAGAGCCCACTTCTCAAAAATTCAATTATACAATATAGCATGCCTTTATACAAAGAGATAGATACAAAAACCTCTTTACTATTGACTATTGTACTTTGCATATCAGAATTCACATCACATAGCCTTCACATAAGTTCACATATTACATACATAGTTCATATAAGCATGCCTAACTTCACAAGTTATGATTTCTTACTTATACCTTTCCATTTTACAAAACTCTTTCCAGTCAACCTTATTGCTTTCACACGTTTGACTAAATACAAAATTAGCTCATGCTAACTTAGGGTTAATATTTAAGATGTCATCCCTAATTGTAAGGAAACTTGGCAACAAAGAATGTAACCATTTCCACATAACCCATAATAGATCTAAAATAAACACGGAATTAAAATCCACATGCAAGAGAATAGAAAACATACCCACAAAATTGTGACACAAGATATACCCTGGGAAACCCTCATTAAGGGAAAAACCCAGCCTCCAAAAGCATCCCTCATCATGTATTATTCAGCAAAAATACCATTGTCATACAACCATGGAAGCCTTCATGGCCATAGCCACAACCGAGCAAACTATGTGAACAAGCATGAATCCACACATCCCATGCCATGCTTTCAACCTTCACAAATGCTCCCTTGGCTAACCTGTCAAGCCTTGTCCCGCTCGACTCTTGTCTTTTGTCTTCTCCTTGTCACTCTTTTTTCACTCTTTTTTTCTCTCTATACAACAACTACCCTTGTGGCTGCTTATATAGTAGCAAGTCACACAAAACCACTAAGTGGTATTACATAAACCATGTGCTAAAACCATGTGCTACCTAACCCACTAACCCCACATTTAATATTGGGCATTTAATTCTTTTCCCAAATATTAAATAATTACATAAAATATTTTCACAATGTTACAATACAACTCATCAAGAATATTCCATGGGAATCTTTACATGTTGCACGTCCATCTAGGTACAACATTACATAATAAAAATAAAATAATAAAATAGCAATATTATGCAATGTGTGCAACACCCATTATCTCAACAATCTCCCACTTGTTGTATACATTGCATAGGGTCAATCCGTAGCCACATAAATGAACAAGAGAACAATCCCTCCAAGCACATCCACCATCATGGATCAAAATACACCAAGTGCTCCATCCTGGTACCTGCAACAAAATCAAAGTATCTACCATCTCAAACATGAATGATCTCACCTCCTATTATGCCACTCCCACTGGACATACATAAAAGCCATCCAAAGAGAAAGCCACCCAACCTATCACATTAGAAGATCATAAAATCTTGTACCAACTAAAAATTCCAAGCACAAAAACCTGATCCAAAGGTAATTACATGTATTTGTAGTTGTCAAAATATCCATAGCTGAAATAGCACCCACAGCAAAGTGCCAAACCAATCCAACTATCCATACCTCAAAGGTATAACAAGTGAATCTCATATTACCGACATATACAATCTACAACCTGCAATCACAAGCCTCAAGAGCAATATCTGCCACATATATACCAAGAAGCTCCCAATGCAAAAGATAATGTCAAATCTATAACCAATCCACTCACAACATCTCAAAGAAGTGAATCCATGTAGTATCAAGGACATCCACAATACATAAACTGATATCCTGCAAGAACAACTCTCATAACAAGTCTCCAATGCTCTCCCAAGTTCACCACAACCAACAAAGGAAAGAGAAAGAAATAACCATGTCATCTCTCACATGACATACATGAGCACAAACCAGTGATCACAATCTCTAACCAATCTCAAATCCAATGTAGGCAAAACTAAACATCCAGGAAGATAACCGAGATTAGAGAAACCATGCAAATCATAACATGTATCATGTCCTTCTACACACACCTCTAGATGTAAACTGTGCAAGTTAGATCTCTTCCATAAAACCCCAACAAGAAGCCTCAACAACACCCAAACCATACCATATAACTCATCATGGATGTAAGCCTCTCACAAGAAGATCAAACTCAATAAACCATTCCTAAACCAAGGAATAACCATTCCTAATCCAAGGAAAAATGCCCAATATAAAACCATCTCCCAAACTAAACCAGCATAACAACATATGCAAATGGAGATAACCAATGCTAAACCATCTCTCAAATGAACCCTCTAGAACTAACTCATGTACCATAGCTCAAGATCCATATCCATGAAAGACAAGCATAAATATAATGCAACTGAGAGAAACAATGGGCTATACCTCTCAAGTAGCAAACTACTGAGTAGACCAAGAGTGGGGAATGAGAATGCTCATCAAGATACCCAAGTCTCCAACCAAGACTCATCTAAGAACAATCTCCTCTCAAGTCCATATCAGGTGACTGCCCCTCAGACTTCCTGCTGAAACCATCAACCATCCCAATAAATACTTCTCTAATCCAAGAGAAATCAGCGTCACCACCGTCTCTAAGTATCCATGAGCATATGTAACCAATCAATCCATGCCAACTCCAAATGCAACATAGCAATATCATGAAGTATCCAGCTTATGATCAGTGTACTCAATACCAAGAAAACTAAATCAAGATCAATGTCAAAGTTCCAACCATGGCCTCAGGAACATAAACATGACAACATGATCTTACCATCTCAACTAAAGAGATAACATGCTCCATATGAACACACCATAACATGTCACAACTCTAAATGTGTATCAAAAGTATACCATGACATAATAAAGAAACCATCCTCACACCAAGGATAACATGTCAAATAAAAGCATAAACCACACCTTTACCAAGAACCCTATGAGTCCTCAAGATGCAACCATCTCCACACACCATGAAGAAAAACCATCTCCACATATCAGGAAGAACCATCTCCACATACCATGAAGATAACCAAGAACTTCATGAGTCCTCAAGATCTAACCATCTTCACACACCATGAAGATAACAAGTGCACCATGCAAATGTCAAAGACGCTTCTGCAGCAACAAGATCTAAGACAAACCTCCAACATCTGCAAAAGCTCAATAAATATATCAATGCCAACAATTCCCACTCAACTGTGGTACCAAGTCACCTATGGCATCATAAAATCCATCCTCTCCAAACCAAGAAGATATAAACCAAACCAGGAACTAATCCTGCACTGTCACCCCATCACTGTCACAAGCTCCCACTAAATCATGTATCCAAGCTATCCATGACATAATGATGAAAAATACCATCCTCTATCAACCAAGAAGATATACCACCATAACCAAATCAGAAAATCCAAGCTAATGAACATCAAGGATGTACCTGTATAACCAATCATGTCATGCCAAAATCCATGACACCATGATCACATCCATGAACCGAGCATCTGGCTCTCAAAGTGTCCAACCTGTCAGCATAAAATAGTCAACCGCAATCCTCCACCATGACTGTACCTGGTAACAACATCTCATCCCTTCTACATGAAGATAAAATCATGTGACTTAGGGCATAGACAACCCAAATCCAAGCCACCAATCTGAATATGCATCAATAATGAAAGATCAATGGGCAAAGACAACCCATAACCAAGCTATAAATGCAACCTCTAAGTATAGACCGCTTACAACACTGCACAACTTGTAGACCCAACAAGTCATCATGCATATCCAAACCAAACACTGATAACCATATCATCATGAGACCAATCTGAAATATGAACTGAGTATACAATGACATCAAAACTTAAATCTCCAATACCATAAACTCACAATGTTACCATAGTCAAAATATATCTATAAGCTGTTCAGATAAATATATCACCAAATAAATCATGCCAAACCTGCACCAAATCTAAACCAATGTGTAGAGCTCTCCAAGAGCTTTCTGTTGACTACTTGAAGTCCAAAATCCGTCTCCGTATGCCCAAGTTATGCCCTAATCCGTGCTCAAAATAAACAACATCTGACTTTAGGGCTCTGAAAACCTGACAAAATTTTAAAATCATAAAACCAAACCTATGCCATGTTGTAGTGCTCTGAATTAGCTTTCCAATGCCTATAAGAACTCTAAAATCTGATATTCTGAGAGAAAGTTATGGCCATTTTACTAAGACAGTCTTTTTACCATTTTTAGTACGATTTTTCATTTTTAATTTTTTCAATGACGAAAATTCCAACAGGATTAAATTTGATGGCCATCATGGGCTGAAACCAAAAAACTTTTTCATTTCCTCTGAACATGGCCAAACTAGGGCATATTATATATCAAAATTTATGGAAATGTCGACCCGGATCCAATGGTGAGGTCTGTTTTTACCCAGGAGGTCATTTCTGCAAGCTACCCTCCAAAACCCTCATTTTAAATGAAACATCTGAAAAAATATTTTTGTCCAACAATTTCACATGCCCAAATCTTTCAACATCCCATCATAATAGCAAACCCAAAGTCCTCAGATCTGCAATAATTATTCATATATCTTGCCCTTTCTTTTATCCTCTCATGCATTCCCATGGATTCAATCTAGGGTTACAAACAATAAAACCATAGCTCTGATACCACTTGTAAGGAAACTTGGCAACAAAGAATGTAACCATTTCCACATAACCCATAATAGATCTAAAATAAACACGGAATTAAAATCCACATGCAAGAGAATAGAAAACATACCCACAAAATTGTGACACAAGATATACCCTGGGAAACCCTCATTAAGGGAAAAACCCAGCCTCCAAAAGCATCCATCATCATGTATTATTCTGCAAAAATACCATTGCCATACAATCATGGAAGCCTTCATGGCCATAGCCACAACCAAGCAAACTATGTGAACAAGCATGAATCCACACATCCCATGCCATGCTTTCAACCTTCACAAATGCTCCCTTGGCTAACCTGTCAAGCCTTGTCCCGCTCGACTCTTGCCTTTTGTCTTCTCCTTGTCACTCATTTTTCACTCTTTTTTTCTCTCTATACAACAACTACCCTTGTGGCTGCTTATATAGTAGCAAGTCACACAAAACCACTAAGTGGTATTACATAAACCATGTGCTAAAACCATGTGCTACCTAACCCACTGACCCCACATTTAATATTGGGCATTTAATTCTTTTCCCCAATATTAAATAATTACATAAAATATTTTCACAATGTTACAATACAACTCATCAAGAATATTCCATAAGAATCTTTACATGTTGCACGTCCATCTAGGTACAACATTACATAATAAAAATAAAATAATAAAATAGCAATATTATGCAATGTGTGCAACACCCATTATCTCAACACTAATTAGTTAAAAAAATATTTGATTTCCAAAATAATTCCTTAACCTACTATTTACCTTTTACTAATGTGTTATGTTCTTCTCTATTCACTGCCTTAACTACTAAATCTAATATATTTGATGCGATACTATTTGTACCATAATATGCACCTAGCTACATCATTAGGGCACTTTGTACTACATATCCTTAACTAGGCATGTGCCAAATATCTCTATAGATTGTGCATTACTAAAACTGCCAATGAAATTGTCTAATACTTCGATAATTTTTTGTCATAGACTATGAGATCTTTAATTGTATATTGTATCATCTCATCATGAGATATATGTTGCCATAAATGACAAACCTAACTCATCATACTTAGCCATATTGCCAAAAATGACTCGAGCATACATGATTGATGGCATTGGCTACAACATCATTCTACTGAGAAGAGTAGTGGGACTTCTTGTGGCAAGTCACTTGGAGACTTGGATGGTGCATTTTGTAGAGACCATTAGGAAAAGGGACCTCAAAGTTGACTCGAGTACTATAATCAGTTGTTTTTGCTAGCATGAATGATGATGGTATTCCTATGGAGGTGTATCTTAGCAGTGTTGGCGACATGATTTAGTGATTATATGTTGCATTCATGACAAAGGTTTTTATTGATGTCAACATACTTGTTGTTCTATGAAAACTATGTGAATAAAAGACATAGATTGGATTTACATAATTCAAGGATTGAAGATAAACTAATGTGCACCCAGAATTATGTTCTAGAGTATGTTTAGATGCTACAGTTAAGAGTGCATACAAAAATATAAAGATTGGATAGAGCTATGCATATTTTTGTAAAGGTAGCCTTCATACAACATTTCTAGAAAACTAGTACTATTGTTTGGATTTTATCTCCTAACAAAGATGGAATCTAGTAGAGTGAGCTCAGAATGAGGTTAAATACATGTTGAAGATGTCTTGGTCAAGCACGCATAATTAGATGATCAACAAGTGGAAAGTTATGAAAATTGTGATCAGACAGATTGCTTGTAATTATGAAAAGATGTAATATTCTAATGTAACGTGTAATGTAATATCTTAAGTTGGTTCTATATTATTATTGTAAATTAGGAAAACCTCAAGGACAAATTAAGAATTTATTTTAGGACTTTGTATAAAGGAAAGT
Organism: Cupressus sempervirens; assembly: GCA_028749045.1. Taxonomy (NCBI): domain Eukaryota; kingdom Viridiplantae; phylum Streptophyta; class Pinopsida; order Cupressales; family Cupressaceae; genus Cupressus; species Cupressus sempervirens. Next base: position 14,262,924 of record CM053791.1, read on the forward strand.
TCATTTTCTTGTGGATAGGTATTTGGTCCAGATATTTTGTAATAAGTGAGATCATATTGTATTTTGTGAGCTTGAGCATGAATATATTTTGGATCAAAGAAGGGATTGATGCAGTTGAGGAACGGTAAGCTTACAAGGAATTGTAATTGGCAAGACAAGTTATTGTTGGATAGTTGTTGATGTACACTTGTATTATTTAGTGATGATAGTATTGAAGTTGTTTAGATAGTGGGTCAATCTATCTTCCTTTCAACTCCTAATAGGATTGGAATCTCCTAACAAGGATTCAAAGTCTCTTAATAGGGACTCAAATGTGTTGATTGTATTTCATTGACTCCTAATAGGGTCCATCATTTTACAAGGAATATTTATATTCATATATCTTTTTGTGGGTACCATACCCACCGAGGTATCCCCTCTAATCAAGGTTTCCCTAGTTAACAAATATGGTGTTATTGTGTGTTGAGAGGTGATTTTGCATTATGCTTTATAATATAAATCCTTTCGAATCTCTCTCTTGAAAATCTGATCAATAACTAACTCCAAGGTTCCAGATGGTTGTTTTTCAACATGCTAGATAACTCAATTGAAATAAATGTGTATGTTCACAAGGAGGTCTTTGTTGGTACCCACCAATCTACACAACTCTGTTGAAATGTAACCACAAAGGAAGATGTTTTTTTTGTATTTTCTATTTTATGATAAATGTGAGTTATCAATGCAACTATATGAATTCATATTTTAATAAGTGTTTGAAAAGAAAATAACAAAGATAGAGTAAAGAGAGATTTAAAGAAAATTACTAAAAGGGAAATTCCTAACATAAGCCAAAGTAACAACACGTCTGTGTATTAAATTATCATAAGGATCTAGTAGGAAACCAATGAAATTAGGAGCAACACTTCCTCAACTCCACTAAAACAATCATCGATGGGAACTTCAATAATACTCAAAATATGTTTCATATTTTATCAAATTGAGAGGCCACGAAAAGTGGGCTCACATGAGACAAAATATTATGTAAGAACAATAGTGATCCTTTCTCCAATTTGTCACAATACCAGAATTCGTTAATAAGGCAAATGCCAGAACTAAAAGATCGCACAATCATAGAAATGTAATAAAACTATTAGCTCCATTACTATTCATAAACATACATTCACAAAAATAACACACTCCAACAAGATTTACTACACTCAAAATGAGAGCACCAATAGCATATATTATTGCATCAAAATAATAGCCTAGAGTACATATTACATCCATGTACTTAAAAGAAATCCTCTCCTCTTTTTGTGTTAGGAGTGAGAACTCTTCTAATGCAAACATTATGCTAAAAACTAATAAAATAAAGCTTATTACATACAAATTGACTCTCTAAATGGTACTATGTAGGTCTCCACCCTTGTTTATATCAATTAATGGGTGCATGAGACTTTACATGACTTAAAACAATAAAAGAAGAAGAAGATAAGAAGATAGAAGCCATGAGATGATCTAGGAGTTATTGAGAGCTCTAAAAAAGGAAGCTCAACCTTCTCTAGGTGTCTTTAGGAGTTGAATTGTCCTTAAAACATGTTTATGATGCATGGAATGCTCTAAAATAGCAACTGGTAGTTAACTATTGGCACACTGCTTCTTCTTCAAAATTGTCGGTGCACCTTTTGATTTAGCACACCTTGCAAAAGCGCACCTTCAAAAAGTGCACCTCTAAAAAGTGCACCTTCAAAAGAAATGCACATTCAAAAAGTGCACCTTGGTGATAGGACCCAAAAATCTAAAAATTCTTCTAAGTGTCAATTTTCCAAAGTGAAAATTTTTCAACTCCATAATTTTCCAAAGTGAAAATTTTTCTAACTCCACAATTTTCCAAAGTGATAATTTTTCTAACTCCACAATTTTTCAAAGTGAGAATTTTTCCTAACTCCACAATTTTCTAAAATGAGAAATTTTCTCAGTCCACAATTTTCAGTTTCCATCATCTAGGTCTTGTTGACCTTCAACCAAACTGATGTGTGGATCTTCCCCTTTGAACTTTTGGATGGAAGAGGTGATTTCTTGAGGAGTTATCAAGTCTAAAGCTTCCTACTTTACCCTCACTTCCCTATGGAAATCATGAAGTGTGACTTCTTGGGCATTCCTTGGAACTTGAAAGTGATGGGTTTGAGTGTGATTGTAGCTACTGTAGAAGTTGACGAAGCCATGGTAATGCTGGGGACCTCGGGGGCCTCTGAATGTTTTAAATATGTGCACCTACACACCTTTAGAGACAATTCACTCACCAAATCTTCAAATTGCGCACCTACGCACTTCGCACCTTTGCAAGTCCTTCAACTTATGCATATTCAAAATTATAATGTGCACCTGTACACCTTCACACATGTGCACCTTCTGGAGTCCTCCAACTTATGCATATTCAAAATTGCAATGTGCACCACCTATGCACCTTCAAGGAAGTGCGCAAGGTGCTCAATTCACCCAAAAATCAAAGTTCTCAATTTTGAAAATGGTTTTTGAGTTCTTCTCAAACAAGATCTTGGAGCACTCTAGTGTAATTATTCTTGATCTTTTTGATGATTTATGTCCTCTTTATAGTCCAACATTGTTATAGACTTGAACTCCTTTTGCTTCTTCTATCTAAAATCCTAAGGTGCCTATTTTTAAAATGCACATGCAATACCATGGTAATTTTTTTTTATGGATGATGATGATGTCATGATGACCTACACAAAAGATAAACATTAGCATACTAGTAATAGGGGTTAAAAATGATGCTACTTGACCAAACTCCTAAACCCTACCTACAAAACTTCCACTCTCTATGGCACCTTGGAAGATACCCAACAAAAGGAAGAAATGACAAAGGCATTTCTTTATCAGCAAGAAATTTTTGAACCTGTATCAAGTTTGCAACTTGATTATAGATGTCACTAGTGGCTTTTGAGAACTTCAATCAAGAAACTTGAACTTTTTAATTTTCACGCTTAGTGTGTGTTTAGTGTCTTAATTCCCATGATGCTCCTAAGTGCTAATCACCACAAGTGTTCAACAACATAGAATCAATATTTCTCTTACCGGTGAGAGTTTAAGAAATCCTCATCAACAAATTTCCATTCATTACATGACCAGATGTAAGAAACTATTTAGAGGGCTCTTAATGAGTCATCAATTACTTTTCTTTTGTATTTCTGGTGATCCTTTTTGTCAACTTCATGGAGATCATGCATTTCCAATTGATTCTTCCTTGAAACTTTTGTTTATTTGAAGTGAGCCAGTGATTATATTGTGATAGCTCTCGTTGATCACCTTATTTTTGTTTATACCAAGTTTTGAAATCTTATTTGATGACACCATTTTTTATATAAAAAATCTCTTGATAACAATTAGACTATGTGGTCAAGATGTTGGTGCTCCTTTCTTATGGACCTTTTTCCAATCTGATTACTCATGTGTTCCTCTTTTAAGGAAGTTTGAGAAACTCACATGCCAACAAGTGATTTTGATAAGCCCTTAGGAAAATCCTTTGTTCAAACCAAAAAAATTTGGACTATCCCTTAGCCACTATCCACAAGGGTTGAAAGCAACCTAGATGACCAATTCTTTGAATGTGTAAACTGTTGAGAGTGATCAATCTAGAATCCAATTTTAAGATCTAAAGTCCTCTTTACCTATAAGGAACATCTGTATTTAGTTCGTACAAGAAACAAAGTTATCGAAATGCTTTGACGAAGAAACACCTCTTCCAGAAATCGAGACCAGTTGGGATGGACCACATGTTGGGAACAACCCCAACAAAACATGGTGACTCCCTGACTCAAAGACTTAAAAAGAAAAAGAAGAAAAAAGATGGAAAAACCAAAAAAAAATAGACTCAACACAAATAAAATTGACACCTAACTAAAGAGACTAAAAAAATCATATATACAAAAGACCCTGAATAATAAGAATGTGGGGTGGTTGTCAGTAGATTTATCATTATATGAAATAGTAATATCCCAACCCGTATAGTTCTAAAAAATGTTGACTTGTCTTTGCACTCAAAAAAATAAAATTTGGTCAATCTTGGTTCAAATTTTAGGTACAAAGATCACACAAAATCAGAAGTTGTGGTAACTCTCCATGGCCATGATTAATCCACAAACAAGTTCTCTTACCTTTAGCATCATATTCAAATTGAAAATCATCAAACTAAGAGGGATAATGGAAATATGTCACCTAATCTAGCGAGTCCCCCACCATAGGGGTAAACTCACACATTGTAATTTCTCCTTTTAGTGGTCTTATCTCATGGTACACAACTCCACATGCACATGGAAACACTAGCATCGATGATGTAATATAGCTATTAGGACAAGACCCAAAAGATAGAACATTATAATAGAATGTTACCATATAGGATTTCAATAAGAATATTAGGTCCACTTGGCTAAGAGATTTCCTGCTACAAGGGTTAGAATTTAATAGTGAAATGATCTGTTAGGTTTTACACTACTTTTGCTTGTTCAAATCTCTATTTTGGTCAATCTCTTTCTTCTTTCTCCATTCTAATCCTTTCTAGCTAGTCCACTCATTGACACATCAACTTAGCACTTCTCTTTCTTGATACATGATTTTCTTAAGCCCTAGAGGCTAGAGCCATTTTCTTGGCATATGATCTTGCTAGGAGATTTGCCCATAATTCCCTCCAAGTTTACCCAGATTTGGCATTCTTTCATGATGGAGATTCTATTCACACTTTGGAAGGATAGGAATGTTGATCTTTTCACTCACAACTTTCTTGGAGTAAATATTTCTATGTATACTAAAGCTTGCATATGTAATAATTTAATGATGCAAATACAAGTATAGGCCTACAAGATGGCCCTTGAGGTGGCCCACCTATAGGAATTGCTCAATCACTAAGGTAATGCACCTTGTACGGTGGCCAAAGTGTCACCAAATATTGGTTCTATTAACTGCAATTTGCCACGTGACTATTGTCAAGGCCCCAACTCTTTTGATTATCACTCCCAGACTCCTCGATCAAATGATCCTTATTACTCTCTTGGTGGTGGGAATGATGGTTGGTGTCACTACTCAGCTGCTCTACTATGGTATGGTTCAGGTTGGTCCTCAGGTCTTGCTCCTGCTACTTCTCTTGCTCTTATTAGTGTTGGTTTGTCCACCCTTGGTGGTGGTTCTGTGTGGCCAAAGGCCACTTCTTCCAAATGGTATTTCCCTCACCTACCTCTAACAATTTTGCCTCCCAGGAATAAGGAGGAAAAAGGAAAATAAAAAGATACTATTGATGATGAGTGGTCTCTGAAAAACCAACCCACTAACCCTATTGATGTATGGGGTTCTCATGATCCCCAGGATCCTTCCCCATCGGTTGTCACTTCTCTTGTAGCCTGAGGTTTCTTATATTGTTTTTTTATGAGTAGTTTGTAAGTTGTCTAGCCTTGTTGTCATATGTACTTTTGCAGGGTGATCTCATATCCCTCAGCCCCTTTTTGTGCATATATAACTTTAATATTTTATTAATAGAGAAGGGACTATTCATGAGAGAGAGAGAGAGAGAGATTATTTCCTATCATCAACACGTCTTTTAAATGACATGAAAGGGCTTTTTATTATTTAGTACCTTCTCTAATATAAATTGATTAATATTATGAATGTAATATCAATTATAAGAAAATATATGATATGATAAACATAATTATACTATAAGAAGTGATAACTATTAAATCATTAAATTATTTCATTTAATATAAATTAATTAGCATCAATAACTTAACTTCTACAACCAAAAGTGTATGATATTGAAAAACATAATTTAATGTACAACAATAATAGAAATGATGCATTACATTATCAAAATATTTTTTAACAACATATCTTGATTATTGTAATCAATAGTTTTTAAATATTCTATGTAAAATTGATTGTATGCTTTAAAGAAAATGAAGTACTTACCTGATTTTCATTATTTATCACCTCTTGCATCCTCATTTGTTTCTAGCATAAAAAATATTGGATAAATTAGTTAATTTCTCTATTACAATTTTTTTACACAATAAAATTTTATTGTGATTTTATTTTTTTCTTCTCTTACCTTTTTATTTCTTACTTTCTTGATAGATTCTTCAAGGATACTTTCATAGGTTGCTAGTTCACTTAGAGATAGCAAATCCAAGTCTTCTCCCATTAGATTCCTATAGAATAATTATTATTAAATTATGAAGCAAAGTATACTATAAAAAATATTATTTGCAAATATCATATTTTTTTTTTTAAAATTAATTTTTTAATTTATTTACAACAACATATTTCCATAAAATTCTAAAATCTTATCATACTATTGCAAATATATAAACTAAACTAATTTTTTTAAAAACACTTTTAAAACTGAAGTAAAATACATATAATTAAAAAATGTATTGTAAAAATAAATAAACAAAGAAAGTACTTACTTCTTTTCTTTTTCCAATTCCCTGGTCTTTTCTCTCAAACCACTTATATATGGTCCTAATTCACGATATATCCCTTCCTAAACAATCATAAATATCAATAAATAAATGATACATGTTTAGTTTTAAAAAAAGAATAATAACTTTAAGAAATAAATTTAAGCCAATTCCCTGGTCTTTTCTCTCAAACCACTTATATATGGTCCTAATTCATGATATATCCCTTCCTAAACAATCATAAATATCAATAAATAAATGGTACATGTTTAGTTTTAAAAAAAGAATAATAACTTTAAGAAATAAATTTAAGCATAAAGTTTTTTTTACATGTTGCAAGTTTAATTTATTTTCTTAAAAAATAGGTTCTAGGATAAATGTTAGTTTAATTTATAAAAGGTTTATTCAAAAGTTGAAAATAATTGTAGTGAAAACATAGTTATTGATATAAATTTTTATTTTGTTAAATTTGAATTGAATTTAAGTGAACAACTTAAACATCATACATTAACGCTTGATTCATAGGTTATAAGTGTTAAATAGTTAAAGTTCACTTACTTTTTTTAAACTATATCATTTCCTTAGTGTTGGATGATTAAGGGTGCTCAAACTTAAGATTATATTGAATAATTTTTTTCAACTCACCTAAATGTATCATATAATACTATATTGAGAATCTAGAGAATCTAGTACTTGCGATCAAAGATTACCAAAAATTCAGTGGAATAATATTCCTTAGGTAGCAATTGATAAACCCAACCTAGAGTAAGACATCTATATGATTAGCTAGAATGAGGGAGTTGGAGATAAATGTGGATCATCTTGAGTTGTATGACACAATCCAATGTTTGAGTAGTCAAGTTAAACATTTTAACTGTACTAGATGAGAATTCACTTGGATTTTACTATAGTCTTACTTAATTTGGCTTCAGCTCTAATGAATAAAAACAATTTCATCAAGGAAAATGTGAGTGGGCTACTATAGAAAACTAAATTAACACAAAAATTATATGATATAAGTTCAACAATAAAAATCACCTTTTAATCTCTATATATCAATGTATGTAAGTTCATATAAAATGTGACATGTGAAACATGATGATGTTATGTCTTTAAAGTTAATCAAGTTATAGAGTACCCCATTCTTACACCAAATAGATAAAGTTTCTATTAACCATGCATTTGATAAACATTGTGTATAATTCTATTATGTATTTTTTTAGCTAGAATTGATCACACCATTAGGCCTTGCCTTCAAAAAATTAAATTTAAGTTTTAGCTCATTGTAATAAAAAAGAGAGTGGATGCAAGACCTACTAAGAATTCGGATTGGGGTGAAATCTTAAAGTTTAAAAATACTAAAAATAGAAATTTTGTATCTATAATTATAATTGTAATCTTTTAAATAAAATACTAACATTAGCATTATATAAAAATATTAAATATTAAATATTATTTATAATATTCAGATCTATACAATTTATTGATAGGCAAAACACATCCATAAACCAACACATTAAAATCAGAGTCATACAAATTGATTGCAAAACAACAATCATCTGAAGGTGCATATCCATTGAATGATCCCTTTACTTTCTTTCTTCTCTCCTAATTACAAACTAAATACAAATTTTCATTTTGGATTGAAATACAAACTTTCTGCTACTTTGTATTCAAAATTTCTATTTCGAATGAATCCATGCCATTATATTCAAAATTTCAACGTCTCTCTGCTGCATTCTATTCTTAAAATAAAATGTTTAATTATCCTATTTAATCAGATCAACATTCCTCCATAGAGGAGGATAATGTGAGTATATTATAATATAACACATCAAAATAACTGAGTTGAGTTATAAAAATACCTCTTTTAAATGGCCACAAGAATAGCTTTATAATAACAAAAGCTCACGTTGAAATTACTAGCCCAGTTTGTGGTGAAAGACGTTCCAACACAAGGACGTAATCACACAGAACTTGTATGAAAAAAATAGAAACAAGAGGTATGACAAAAAGTATAATAAAAGAACATAACTCGTATAATCTACCGGAAACACTAGATTAATGGATTCAATGCTCTCGTAGATGACTAAATGTCACTCTGGAGAATTTGTGGCTTATAATATGGGAGACCAAGACTGTATATTTGTGCAAGCATCATGTCAAAAACAACATTACATTTTTCAAAAATATATATGTACTAAAGTAATAAATACAACTAAATTTATACATATATACAGGAATAAGTTAATACATACAAAGAGATCAAATTTTGATATTGCTATTAAGATTCAATTGTATAATTAATTATATTTTTGTTTTTTTAATGTTTTACAAGTAGTAGTTTATAACAATTCATTTTTCACGACGATGAATGTGGAACACTTAATACTCATTGCATATAGATGATGTTCACAAAGGTGAATCATAATTTACCGTTGTGTTGTAGGCGCTTGCCTATTAGGAACTTATTTGTTGACCTTAACTATTGTGGGTTAATACTTTTGGATGTCATATGAGATAATATGTTTATTTTACTGTTCCATATCAACTTGTAATTTGTTTTTTAATCTTTATTTCTATAATAAAAGCTAAGCACCCCACATATTTTCTTTACTTTATATGTTCTCATTGATACACCTATCAAGGAAGAAGAATGCGTGAATAAATTTTGTTCTATTTGTTACTTCATATGGACCTTGATATCCTTTTTATAGTAGAAATTTCCTTTCATCAATGTTTGTGAGTGTTCATTTACTTTGTATGTAGGTACATACATACACATGCACATGCATATGCATATGTATATGTATATGTACGTATATGTATATCTATGTGAACTCAGGAAAAAATGTAATGTTGTTTTTGACATACATGTCATCCACATTTATTTTCCTAGCATATTTTTGAAGAACTTCTTTATATAATAATAAATATATATGTAATAAAAATATATGTAGTACATATTTGTGTCATATTTAGCTCTTTGCTTGATCTCTATCCACCCCTCACTAACTCATAATGCACATTCCTATACATTTCATTAACCCTACCATGTCAACACTTATTATCACATAATCATATCATTCATTGGTCCAAAGAGCCATACATTACTTCATCTCTTTTTGTGTATACAAACCCAAGCTATTTATTTTTTTCTTAATAAATTTACACTTATTGATTAAAGTAAACATTTTTTAGTAATAGCTAGGAGTTGGACTAGTGCATGATTGTGCAATAATGTATTTTTTCCTTGCATTTAAAGATATGAATTGAAGAAATTTTTTGCATAGTTAATTACACTCAAGAAACATTTCCTAAAGAAATATTTACATTTACAACAAAATGATTCTAATCTATATCAAAATCATTCCAAGACATGAATTGTCTTTTATCTTACCTTTGATAATCTATTTTTTTTGTAAATTCATCTCAGTTATTGTTTTTCCAAGTTTTTCTCAAATGCCATTTATTCTTAATAATCAATATAAATAATAAAGGGAAAAAATGGAGAGGTTGAGCAAAAAATGGAGTGGGAGAGGAAATTTAAATGGTGTTGCAAAGGGGATGTGCAAGAGGGTGAGGAAAGTGATGGTTAGATTGCAGTTACCTTGTCTTTTTCTATTGAAAGCCTTGGCCTCATTTATTTGTGCAAAATATAGAATCCACTACAAAGAGTTGTTTTGCAAGTTTGGGGGTTCCTAGATGACCCTTTATTAGAATCTGAAAAGATTAATAACCCAGAAAACTAGTGCAAAGAGTAAATATCTAAACTATGAATGCAAATGATACAAAATCAAAATAGCATCATAGAGTTAGTCTCCAAGAGAGTAATGCAAATGTTCGAAGCAAAATAGCATTAAGAGGATGCAAAAACAAGAGATATACAAATACAAGCTAGGTAGCATGCTTATATAGGCTAGGAAGAGGGAGGAGGTGGCAACACCAACCAATGAGGAGCAACCATCTATCGGACTAAAGATAGCAAAGTATCTTCCCAAGATAGCTAATAGATGCTCACATGTAGGAAGGTGACACCTCACAACCATTCCCCTAATAAAACATGCTTTATTAACCTAAGCGAGATTATTAAAAGTGTAAGAAAAACCTAGCAAAATAGGAAAAATAAAAAACTACACTAACACCCCCCCATAAGCGAAGCTTAGGTGGATGTAGAAATGGGTCCCGGCAAGTCAAGCCTGATGAGGTACCCATGTACATAAAATTCCCCCAAAAGAGAGAGAAAAGAGACTCCCCAAAGAAAATTAGGACTCCAAGTGAGAGGAAGAGGCCCCCCCAAAAGATGAAGCATCCTGCACCTCCAGCAAAGCTTGCAAATTTTGTCCGGTTGATCCACTTACATCGAACAAGTTTTCTTCCCTTAGGAAAAGGGACAAGATCCCAAGTGTGGTTCCTCATCAAGGAACTATATTCTTCTTGCATAGCTGTATCCCACTCAGAAATACCAGAAGCCTCATGAAAGGACTATGGATTTGAGGCAGTAGCAATGAAGATATGTAGAGCATCCTGGAATTGTGAACGAGTCTGCTTGGTGTCTGATGGATCCCCAATCCAATCACTTGCAAACTGCAAGGTCTGTCTAGCCCAAAGTGGACCAAAAGATGGAGAATCTAGAGAAGAATCATCAACCTGTGAATGATGACTAGGAGAGGAAGGAGGTGAGTCCTCTGAATCACTCTCTGCATTAGAAGTGGAGGTAGAAGACTGCTCAAGTGAATCTAACCCATTAGAAGATCTATCATGTATTCCAAGTGACTCCAATGTCAAAGTAGAAGGCAACCCTATGACCATGCTCTGCTAGTTAAGCTGATGCAAGTAGTGGAAGTTAAGATGGCCAAACCGCTCATGCCATAATCTGCTCACATCATTAGAGTGAATGAGTGAAACAGTCAAAGGATGATCAGGAACAAAGTGAGAAAATATATAGAGTCGTGACTGATAATCTGCTCTCCCAACTGCAACTGTAGAATCATTGTGCAACTCACGTATCTCCACTGAATCAGGAGTGAACTCAACCCGCTTGCCTAAACCTGTGTGAGTGATCTGGTGTACTGATAGGAGATTAGTTGACAATGAGGGTACATAAGGAACATCATGGAATGTGCCATCCCCCACATCAACAGACCCTCTCCCACACACCTCAACAAGAGTGTTATCACCCATCAAAATAGAATGCATAGTACACGGCTCCAAGGATGCAAGTTCTTCCTTAGATGAAGCCATGTGGTGTGAAGCACCCGAATCAAGAACCCAAGTGGATGGTGAGGAAGCAACTACAAAAAAGGCCTTTCCCTTTCCTTTCCCCTTGCTGTTATCTTTTTCCTTGTTAGACCCTTCATTAGAACTTTGTTTGATAGACTGAGAAACACTGATATTATTCTTCTCAAGAATGTATGTCAAGTGATCAAGTTGTTTCTGCAAACATTTATGTTCATCATGACCAAGTCTTTTACAATAGGCACATTTGACCTTTTCTTTCTTAGGCTTATCGCCCTTGGAAGATGGTGTATCAATAGTTGCTTTTGAAAAAATCAATATCTGATCCTTCTTCTGCTCGCTATTCTTTTGTTTCTTGTCCTTACTATTGTTGTTACTACTTTGTCCTTGTTGTTCTTTTGTGCCTTGGTTAGCAGCCAAGGCATGTGACTTAAAGGACTTAAGAATGCCCATCTGGATTAGCTTGTCTTGTTCTCGAGTGAGATTGACAGCAAAATCATCTAAAGATGGCATGGTGAATTGAGTACCAAGTGCACCCTTAGTAGCATAGAAGGTAGAGACAAACACAGAATATTCTGAACTTAGCTTAGAGAGAATACTAAGAATCAGTTGTTCATCTTTCTTTTCAATTCCACATTGTTTTAACTGCAACCTTAGTGATTTCAATTTGGTGAAGAAATCTTGGATTGTGTTGAAATTGCCTGGACTCAAACTAATTAATTCATTTTCCAACATATGACCCCTCATTGAATCTTGTGTGCCAAATAGTGTTTCTAGCTTTGTCCATACTTCATTTGGTGTATCCAAAGACTCAATGTGAAATAGAAAGTCAGGAGAAATAGACAAACACAATGTTCCAAATGCCTCATCATATTTGTTAAACCACTTAGGCTTATCTTCATCTTTAGCAAGTTCAGTTTCAAGTCCCATAGTTATCCTATTTAATCCAACTTTCCTTAAGTGAATTGTCATGCGTGATTTCCACTCAAAGTAATTGTATGGAGTTAGGATGGGCATATTTGTTTGATCCATGATGAAGAATTGCAGAGAAGAAATGCTAGAAAGAAGAGAACCCAGCCATGACAATGCCCCCCCCCCCCCCTCTTTACTCAATCAAAGAACCCCCCCAAAGAAATATGATTTGGCACTTTATTTTAGTGCATTTACAACTACCACTAGAAATAAATACTTAGTGGTCTTGATTTCAATGCATTACAAACCCTCATGAAGAGCATATGCTAAAAGTGAAACTTGGGCACAATAATCAAGGAAACAAATAGCACCACTACAATCTACTCGAAAAATCATGCACTTTCAAAAAAAGAATCGCCTCGATACAAGGTCATATGAGAAATTTATGATCCTTCGAAGTTTCCAAAACGAGAACTGTGCACGGTCACAGCTGAGAATCTGCAATTTCTGAAAAATTCATGCATGAAAATCAAAAAACAACTCCACTAGTGGATAGAGCACAAAAAAATAGCCAAGTTCATAACAAGAATCATCAAAATCGGAGTCCGTATGAGCAAGAACGAGACATTTGAAAACTGCATTCAAATCTAAGACTGCCAATGGAGAGGGGTATGGCTGTAGCTTTGCATGCTCGATTCTACAAAATATACAGGTTGCATGCAAAATATAAAAGATACCCAGATGGTTTTTCGGGGCTGCAAACAAAATCCAGAAAGTGTTTTTCTCGCTGATGTACAGAAGATGTTGTTGTAGTGTAAATCAGACGCCTTTAACAGTAAAAAATGGCTCCAAAAATCAAAAAATGACCCCAGCAACCAGAATATGACATGAAAATGTTGGATCAGCTTCCTAAGTCCATCAATGGCATGCTGGAACCTGCAAAACTGATTGAAAACTCCAAATATGCAAGTTGGTTGTCAGATTTGAGATTGAAACCCTAGAGAAAAATTGGTTTTGTCAAAAAATTTCTAATTCTCAGGATCATCCAAAGATGCAAGAGAAGAGCATACTTCATTTTTCAAAAAACTACAATAAAGTTTATTTGCCCCCCCCCCCCCCCCCCCCGAATCTCTCAAATAAGGAAACTAAAATCTACTCTTGCACATAGAAAAGCTCTGATACCATGTTAGAATCTGAAAAGATTAATAACCCAGAAAACTAGTGCAAAGAGTAAATATCTAAACTATGAATGCAAATGATACAAAATCAAAATGGCATCATAGAGTTAGTCTCCAAGAGAGTAATGCAAATGCTGGAAGCAAAATAGCATTAAGAGGATGCAAAAACAAGAGATATACAAATACAAGCTAGGTAGCATGCTTATATAGGCTAGGAAGAGGGAGGAGGTGGCAACACCAACCAATGAGGAGCAACCATCTATCGGACTAAAGATAGCAAAGTATCTTTCCAAGATAGCTAATGGATGCTCACATGTAGGAAGGTGACACCTCACAACCATTCCCCTAATAAGACATGCTTTATTAACCTAAGCGAGATTATTAAAAGTGTAGGAAAAACCTAGCAAAATAGGAAAAATTAAAAACTACACTAACACCCTTGTCACTACTCTAACCATGGGCCATTGTCTTGGGATTTTGATGGAGTTTTATCACTCTATATTGGGGTAATTCGATTTGTTTCCATGTGAGATCATTGGTAGACATTTCTAAAAGGGAGAGGCATTTGTGGCTCTTGTTTTAAGTCACTATCACCTTATTGTTAAGGATGTTCTTTTTCTAGGTATAGCTTGGTAGGGGGATGAGACTTTTTTCCTATCCTATTAATACCTAACTTGGGGAATGCTTCATGTGCTCAACTTAGGCCTAATATTATTTGGCTCAAAAAGAAGAAGAATTTTTCGTGGTCCCTAAGGCTTGTGACATTGCCTCTATGTGTTTGATTTGAGCAATTTTTTGATGACTCTCTGAACATGTTTGATGGAGGGAGTGGGAGGAGGTTTCTCTTCCTTGGACTACTAGTTTAAAAGGACTTGTGCCCCTTTTTGTATCTTTGATGGATGCACCTAACAACCCTTTGTAGGAGTTGTCCAAGTATTTTGTACAATGATTTTGGTATGTGCATTTTTGGAGAGTTGGACTAATAGACATGGGTTTGAATGCTTGCTTGGTAATGGTTTCTACTATTATTATGTATTCCTCTTGACAAAATTGTTCTACTAATTTGGGTTCCTTGTACTAGGTTTTCAAATGAATGGATGGGGGAGAGTTTTCTCTTTCCATTTTGTCATTATTGAATGTGTGGGTAGAACCAAGGATTGGTTTAGGACTTCTCCTACTGATGGTAGATCTACCATTTATTTTGCAGACCATGTAAAGACCTAATTTGCATGAAAGTTGTTAATGTTGTAATATGATGGGGCTCAGAGTGGGGTTTCCTCCCCCCATGGCTCTTAGTTGCAATACTTCTTAGTGAATCTTCTTTGTGTTGGGATCTTGAAGTGTTGGAGGCTAGGTGTCTTTGAGTGCCTTCTAATCTTGTAATGTTGTTTGAAAGAGTTATTTGTAGGAACAAAATGTGTGCTCTGCAATCTTTGTATTATGTTTGGAGGAACACTTCTACTATACTTGTTGGTGAAGCCTCCTCATGGGGGAATCTTGATATGTTGGAGGCTAGGTGCTTCATAGTGCTTTGTGAGTATTTAATTTCTTGTGTAAGAATGGCTTGTTGGGATAGAGTGTGTGCTCCCCTACCATGAGCTTGAAGGTGGTGCCTAGCCCCATTTTTTGGGTGTAGTTTCTTTCCCCCATTTGTTGGTCTGTGAGAGAAGTTATTGTCACAATTAGGTTTCTTTTGTTTGTTTGGAATATCCATTTTAGCTAGTATAAATAATTATTTTGTTTCTTTTTGTGGCCATATGATTGCTAATAGTTTTTAAAGGCTTTTCCCAGTTTGTTATTTTTGGTTGAAGTTTGTAGCTGACTTTGGGGGCTTGCTAATTCCTATTGAGGTGGGCTTTTTTCTATTGGCCATGCTAAGGACTTGGTGCACTCAGTTTTGTTTCTTCCTCTTTCATGATTGCTATGGAGATGGGGAATTATTTCACAAAGGAGGAGGCTAGTAACTATGGGTTTTGTTCTCCTTTCTATGGCTTCTCGACTATAGAATGGATTTATGATTATCTCTCCAAACTAATAATTTCTTCTCTTTGTACTCTTATTAAGGTGAGCTTTTTGTCATTGGTGTTTAAAGAAGTTTTTCATATGGAGGGTGGTTCTTTAATTAAAGGGTTGATGTTCTTTACTACAAAGAAATTTATGATATCAATTTATTATCCATTGTGAAGGCTTGGGGAGCCTTTCAAAATCCTTTTTTTAATTTTTTTCCACTTGTTTGGATGTCGTTTGTCTACTATGAATGACCTATTTTGGCCCTTGTACTATTAGGGCCCGTTTGGTTGCAAGCGTAGGAATTGAGAATTAAAATAGAAATTTTGAATGAGAATGGAGAATGAAGAATAGGAATGGAAAAATGCAATCCAATCTTGTTTATCCCTTGTTTGATTATGCAAGCTTAAATTGAAATAGGGTTAACTTGCAATCGGCGCCATTTGAAAATATTTCTGAAGATGCAATCGACGCCATTGGAAAATCGTTGAAATATTTGAAAATATTGAAAACAAAGTTCCAGCGCTCATTCCAGGTCAAAGCGGATTTGAAAATTTAATCAAATTTGAGAAAGCTAAAATGAATGCAAGAATAGCAATTCCAATTATAGGTATTTTTTGGAATGGACAAAAGCTCATTTTGGGGGTAAAATGAGAATACGTATTCCTATTCCCTATTCCTATTCCACGCACCAAACAAAGAATACAAATCATATTCTAATTTCCTATTCCTATTCCGATTGTATTCCAGCAACCAAACGGGCCCTTAGTGTCTAGGTATGACCCTATGTTCTAGATAAGAGACATTTTTTAGGAAAGTGAATAAATCTACTAATAGTGTACCCTATGTGGCCTTAACCTTAAACAACCCACACTTTTCCTAATTTAGTGTTGATCTCTTGACAACCTTTGAAATGTGGTTATATGCGGACCATCCCCCTTATTTTGATTAGAAATTTTTATTTAATTTTTTTTTTTAAATAGTAAAAATTCAAAAATAATAGTTTTTGAATATGCAAAACTAAGAGAATCGACTAGAAGTCATGTGGAAAAATTATTCTACACAAAGCTAACCTAGACCTAAAGGATTGACATGCAATAAAAAATTATAAATATCTTATTTGTTAGAAATACCTATTTTTTAATTTCTAATCAATTATAATATAATGAGTTAAAATTATTCATCACTATTATTATTATTATTATTATATGTTTCAACCCTTCTATTTAATTTTCATATATATATAATTTCATTCTTATTATTATCACAATTTTTTATTTGCACTTACTTTATATCTAAATGCAATATTTAATATCAACACCTGTTGATACTACTATTCAGCTAGAGCATGACTATGAGAAATTATAGTTTTTACTACTTTTCTTGTTATTGTTGAGCTTTTTGAATCCAATATTGTTCTGGATGCTCATCTTAGAAGCAATATGTAACTCCTTTGATAGTTTAAGCACCTCCCTCCAATTTTTGTATAGTAATGAAGGTTGGTTTTTTTCAAGTTGACTGTTATCTGTTGTTGTTTAAAAATAATATATAATTAATTAACTCATATTAGCATTAGAGAATTTATTGTATTCATTTATGTAACTTAAAAATCTTAATATGCCCCTCTTTAAATATATACAAAATATCAATTAAATTATTTTGTGTATATAAGATTATAAATTATAAATAATATTCTTTTTTAACTTTTAATTTTTAGAGTTTATGTAAAAAAAAGCTAGAAAATAACTTTTACCTAATTTTACATAAAATAGCACATATTTAAAAGAAATACTTTAAATTAAGGAATATAAATGGTATACATCATTTGTTACATATAAACATACCTGGTTGGTGTTTCTCTCTGTGACTTGTGGTGGACAATTAGTAATGCTTATAAATCTTTCAATTGTGCTTCTTACAGCCCTGTGAAAAATTACAAAATTTCATTAGATCTCATATTTATCTAGATTTTAAAATTTGATAATGAGTATTCTACATTGCTCTCAAAATCAAAAGTATATATAGAATAATTATATCATTAAAATTTCAAAAATAAAAAGTTTGATAAAATAAGATTGAATATCTTTCTAAAATCACAAATTTAGATAATTTTTACCAAGGCAAGATAAAAGTAAAAGTTTAATAGAATTGGGACAATTTTTTTTTTACTACAATTAGAACAATTTTTTGGTTTGATTAATAATTTTATTATTATTTTAAAAATTCACAATTATATTGTATCTTTGTTTTTATTATAAATAGTTTTTGATAGAGTTGATGTTTTTTAATATTGTAATAAAAAATAGGATTGTAAATTTATATTAAATTTATTTATGTTATTATATTTATTAAATATTTAAAGGTATCATCATCCAAGCTCTATTGTCAGATTTAGTTTTAGCAAACAAGTGTGGTTATGTGAAGGTTTAGCCTTATAGCTTTTCTTCAGCCTTGTGTTTTCTCCCTCAACCAAGATGCATATTGAAGGTGATTCCATGATCATAATGAATGCTTTTATTACTAAAAATTTATGGAATTGACTATAGGGTACATCATAGATTGTATTTGGATGATCATTGATTCTTTTGAGGAATATATTTTCTCTCACACCCTCCAAGAAGTGTCAACAAGTACCAACACTCATGTATGTAATTCTTATATGTATTGGTTTATGCAAATTTTGTAAAAGAGATCATGCAAGATAGGGGGATTATGTTATTGTTGTATATAAGCAAGGAATGAGGATTTTCTTTCTACTTTTATCTAAGAAAAATATCTTTTAGGTGATGAGGTTGAAATATTAGATTGTGGGATGATATGATCACAATCGTTATACTATAATTTTAATTTATGATTATGTGGTATAAATTTAGGCTTGTTGAAATATTCATAAATTATTGGTAATAATTAGAATCAATAATTGATTGTAGGAAATAAGATTATATTTTAGATAAATTATCATGTTTGATTAATGTATCTATTTTACAAAGATTTACATGAAAAATTCAAGAGGTTGAACAAAAGTAAAAACATTGAATTCCAATTGACCCAATTTTGAATTCCAAAGAAGAAAAGTTAAAAATCTATATTAAATCTTTAATAAGGAAAATTTATAGGAATTATTAAGAAAAAAAAAATTAATATTACTCTAAGAAATAAAGAAAATCATAGAACAGATTTTATCTTCACCAAAGAAAAGAATAAAATTTTACAAAAAAATAAATTGATGGAATATTAATTATTTTAATATTTTATACAAAATAATATTTCATATTTAAATAATCTATTAATTTGAGCATATCATTGCTTTATTCTATGTCTTAAGATTATATTTTTTTCATAAAAGACTGAAATCTGATATAAATTTATCCTAAATATCAAAATTCAGAAAAATACAAACTAGAACAATAATTAGACATGTAATTCGAAATTCACAAACTTTATCTTCAAAGCCCTTCTTTTAGTTTCGGCTGTCAATAATTTAGGTGCTTGTCTGTAGACTGTTTATGTCGATTTTAGAGAGTTTTTTTTTTCCATAAAATACAACAGCCTTAATTATACATATTACTGGAATGCCAACGTTATCAAATTGGGAAAGATTGAAAAAAAATTATAAGGTTATCATGCTTGTTAGAAGTTTGAAACAAGTTTGTGTACTGAAATTTTGATTAGATCATTACAGAGTATGATCATGCAAGTAAATCCTTTTTGTATATTATTATATGATAAAATATAATATTTTCAAGATTATTTTGTTTAAAAAATAAAAGTGGCAAAGCTATCATATTTTATTTTATTTATTTTCAGGTTCAAGAGTTTATGGTGGATTTTCAAGATGTTTTCTACTTGTCTCTACTTTTTTTGACTTCTAGTTAATATGTTTCAGTAGCTTTATATTGGACTTGTGAGTCCAAATTGCTAGACATAGATAAATAGATAACATGAATGATTCTTTAAAATTAAGTTTGGAATAAGATTTTGTTTCACTTTGTCTTAAAGATTATATGTAAAAGCTTATAAACGTCAGTAAATGAATATGAAGCATTATTTTTATTAGATGAGGTGATTTAAAAGTATTTTGTCTTCATCAATGGCGTCGAACAGCTATTTTCCTTTTTAAATAGTTTATGTCACGACCCGAATCTGCTTGAATAAAATCAAACAAAACAGCTGCCAATGGTTAATATTTTTAATTTTCTACTGTTTAGTCTACAGTTAAGCATAGGTGTATTGTAGTTTAGTTGCATGGCTGCAGATCCATTGGATCCAATCATTTGGAATTGGAGGAAGCAAAGTCATGAAGAACTCCGAGGGAGCTAACAACTCTATGGTTGGTGTCCAATAAAAACGTCTGGTCCAAGACAGCAGATAGACTCAGATCCAACAGCCTAGGAGATAGGAGCTTGCAGATGGACTACAGTCTTATGGCAATTCAATACTTTTACATAATTATAAAATCATAATTATTACATATAAATGATGGGACGCGGCTATCCTCCCTAAGTGGAAAACAACAAAAAACTTGAAAAAAGTCAATACGTTTTCCTGAATCTGGAAAAAAAAAAAGTTTGACTCTGTTTTGTCTTAAGTGCATATTGTCTGGAGATTAGCCTATACAATGTGTCGATGGACGTCTCATGTATAAAACTTAGGTATTTGCAACATGATGTATTGAATGTAACTCTAGTTCTAGAGATTGTTCCACTTCCTAGTATATGACATGTTTATTTTTATGTATTGTCATATGCATCCACAATGATAGGCAAAATGTACTTTATTATTTCACAAGACATCTAATTGTATATCTATTTTTCTTAATTAAATTAAGTGGGAAAATTATTTTAATTTTCGAACTTGCCGTTTGTCTATTCAATTGAATTTT
Organism: Cupressus sempervirens; assembly: GCA_028749045.1. Taxonomy (NCBI): domain Eukaryota; kingdom Viridiplantae; phylum Streptophyta; class Pinopsida; order Cupressales; family Cupressaceae; genus Cupressus; species Cupressus sempervirens. The sequence goes on from CM053791.1 coordinate 14,283,587, forward strand.
GTTGTTATACTTAGATGACATTGTTGTTACATTAGTAGACATTTCCTCTTCTTAATGATCTATCATTGAATAAAAATTGAACATCCACTCATAAATATATGTCAATCTCTATCTTTTGCATATTGTATGAAATATGTTCAAAACTCTAAGAATATGTCTTGTATTTTTTTTTGGAAATTGTAATAGTTTTTTAGAGCCTATAGACAATAGACTACACAATTTTTATAACATAGCCTTCAGTTTTACTTTTATCATTCTTAAATGTAGACACACAAATTTTAATCTATTTTTTATTATATTAATAGTTTTATGGGACAGTTTCCAAAGGAACAGAAAAATTTATCTAGCCTGTATCATGCCGTGGGATCTAAGTAGATCATTCCTTGAATTTTCAGTTCAGTTCATTCTCCTCTTTCTAATGATAGATCATTGAATGCGTTCAGAATGCCATAACAGTTAATTTTTAAAATATTTTGTAAACCTTTCATAAATCTTAAGAAATTATCACTTGTTTTTATCATAAATTTTATTTATTATAAACCTGAACTGCAAACAAACCATTGAACTGGAACTCCAGGATTTATGGTTTAGCTTAATAGTCTCTGTGGGTTGTGTTCTAATGGACCACCTTTTGACAGATTTTATTAAAAAAATATCTGCAAGCTACTGATTTAAACCGTGTATATTTTTTATTTGGTATTTCTGATCACATTCATGATGATCCTAGGATGGATTATAATCTGTAATATCAAACAAAATAATAAACACAATGCAAATCAAAGGGTTCTATTATTTAAAGAAGAAAATCATTTTTATTGTCACAAGTCAAAACTGCAAACAAGCTATTAAACTTGAAGGACTTATGTTTTAGCTTGTAGCTTCTGATTGAAGCAGCTTTTTATTAAATGTGTTTAAACTGTGTATATTTTGTGTTTGATGCTTTTGATCACGCTAATCATCATCTACTGATGGATCGCCTCAACCGAGTCAACACTGATAGAAGGAAGATCTGAAACATCTATAAAAAAATATCCACACAGTTCTTATTATATGAAATATCAAAAAAACTCATATCAAATATGTCTTATATTCTTTTTTAAAACTATATATATCTTTATATAGCCTCTCAACAATAGGCCACACATTTTACAACATGATCTTCAGTTATACCATCCTCACATCTAAATATTAGTTCTCGACAAGATTTCTTTTTGAATCTACATTTCAGATCATTCTCCTCTTTCTAATAATAATAATGTGATCTAAATTGTCATTCTTTCTTGTATCTTACAAAGATTGTGAAAAAGTATTGCTTGCTTTTATCAGAATTTTTGGGCCATTCTGGAACATCACACACCAAGAAGAAAATTAAGCTTGAAAAAAATATGTTAACTTCGACTATTCAACACTTCTAATCTTGAAATGGAATTGCAATGTTAAGGCCGTCCTTAATCTTCATAAAATTTATATTTATTGTTGAATCATGGATTGCCATGTGTGTTCCCTAAAAGATTTCAGATCATTCTCCTATTTCTAATCATAATGTGATCTAAACTCTGATTCTTTCTTATGGAAGATTCAACAATAGATGACACTCATAACATGATCTCATTGATAGATCACACTCATAACATGATCTCATTGATAGATCACTTGACTGCAATCTGAAATATGGAAAGATTCAACATAGCAAAAAACTATACCAAAACTTTTGTGTTGAAGAAAACAAGATCTGAAATAGATTCATGTTATAAGGCATTAAACTAACCTTGGGGACTCTGGATAGTGGTAAAGTTTCTTGGTGTCTGAGAAAACAATGGCAGCCACCTCTGCGTCACACAAAACAGAAAGTTCCATGCATTTCTTGAACAACCCAGCTTTGCGCTTGGATAATGTGACTTGCCTGTTTGTAACGCTCTCTATTCTCTTCATTGCAACCTTTACTCGCCCCATACTTCTCCCTCTAAAGACCTCTGAATCTCTTCCCAAAAATAGCCACAGATCTGCACCCAACCCAACTCACTCAAAGATATACTCAAAACCCACACTAAACACTCTAATTAGGTAAGACTCTTTTATGATTTCCTCTGAATATGAAACAACTTACTACCTGCCAAATCTTAGGATTCCCACGTTTAGGAAATGTGTGAAACTCAAAGGTTAAAGCTAAAAGAAATGGGTTCCATCACCGTATGATGGAATTGCAGCAAGTGGGTCTTCAACCATGTTAATTGTACAGTCTCTTCATCAATAACTGTTTTTAAACCAATGCTTTCTGTACAATCTTTTAATCAAAAACTTATTTCAAACCATGCTAATTAATTGTACAATCTATACATCCAAAAACTTATCTCAGACTATGCTAATTGTGCAATGCCCATCTCAAAACATGCTAATTGTATAATCTTACTTATCTTAAACTATGCTAATCGTACAATCTTTTCATCAAAAACTTTATCTCAAACCATGATAATTGACCAACTTTATCTCAAACCATGATAATTGTACAATCTCTTGGTCAAAAACTTACCTTAAACCATTGGAATGTATGCAAAGATTATTAGTCTTAGATAATTGTACAATGTTACAATCGAAAACTACATTAAATGATCTGCAAGCTGCAAGTAATATCAACTTTTTTGGTCCCACAAGTTTGTCTTTTTGTTAGGGTTGCAGATAAGAGAATGAATGTGGAGGACATTCACAATCCATTCTATTGGTTTTTTGTCTGATGATTTGAGGTGTGCTGCTTGCCTCAAAACCCTCGCGAGGAAGTCCACTGTATACACGTCATTTGTGCTATTGGACGATAAAAAGTTGTATGTACTCTCCTTGTTCGTGCCCGTGCAGATTTTTCCGACGATAATATTCGGCAAGTACACAATATATACTATAGAATTGCTGTGTGGAAGCTTAAATCATTGCACTCTGATAATTAAAAACTGGTATGCCGTTCTACTTACAAGTTATTGTTCTGTGTATAATACTCTTACTAATGCCAGGTTTGATTTTTTAGTACTTGATTGTGGTGCTGCCCTCTTTTCTTCCTTATGAAGATCAAAACAAAATGTATTCTTATAAAATATTGATTTATCAAATTTACAGCAAGAATGTGCTAGTTGAGTCATTTTTATAGTAGTTAGAAAGGATTAGTTTAGTACTTGTGAATGGGTGCAAACCGCTTACTCCTTTTTCTCTAAGCAATAATCTACTGAAGGGTGGTAGAAATGCATTATTATGGTGCCCTGAAGGGAAGCCTTGGCCCTTGGGAAGCAGGATTAATCATCCAAATATTAATGGGGATCTCATAAACATCTTGTGGATGACACAATTAATGTGGCGGAAGTTGAAGTTCTTGGCAATTTGAGCATCCAAGAAGCTAGGGGTGAGGAGACTACATGTGGAAGGTGACTCATAATTTTTTATAAATCTTATTTTCAAATGGGACATGATGACTTGGCATTTACAGAATCACATAGAGCAAATTAATGCAGAATTAGCCTCTTTAGAGGACTTCAAATTAACACACAAAGAGAAGGTAGTAAAAAAGTTGACACCATGTCCAATTAGGCATTGAGCTTCAAAATATACAAAGTTGTACTCAAAGATTTTAAAGATGTAAGAGTCCGTTTGGTCGTGGGCATAGGAATGGAGAATAAGCATGTAATATTGGGAATAGGAATGGCTATTCCAATAACAGCTATTTTTTGGAATGGGTATAAGCTTATTTTAGAAGCAAAATGGGAATACGTATTCCTATTCCAAGTGACGAACCAAACAGAAAATGGAAAACATATTCCAACTTTTCTATTCTTATTCCAGCAACCAAAAGAGCCCTAAGGGTTGAGGAGTGAAATAATTTTTTCTGTCCTTAATTAAGTCACCAACATCTTTTTCCCATAAATTATGTGATAATTTTTTCGGTCCTTAATTAAGTCACCAACATCTTTTCCCATAAATTATGTGACATGCAAGCAACGAAGCTGAAGTGATGGGAGTTATGTGTGACGTGTGTTGCAATTGACAAGTAATTATTGATGATTAGATTGGCAATTATGATAATTGCTTGGTGTGTGTGCCTCAACCTTAAAACTAGATTACTTAACATCGGCAAGCTCAATTTGAGTTTGGAAAGATTTGAAAGTGAAGGAACGAAATTGGCTTTTACCCAAACTTGCACCAAACAACAAAATCTCTTCCAAGGGCATAGAAAGAAAACGAGAATTCATAAAAATGTTCAACTCTGTAGATTATAGGTTAACAAAGAGTGTAAATGTTTTGTTTGGTGAGATGTTTTATCGGGTTGAAAATCATCAAGGGGAAAACACGAACATTTATTCCATAATAATGGTGTGGCTCTGCAATTAGGGGAAGACAAGGACATTGTTCATGTTTTATATTGGAGAAACTCGTTCCCCAAGAGGTATTGGGAGGAATGGAGAATATTTTGGCTTTCTCAATCCCATGACTTACGATAAACCTAGGTGATAAACATAGTGGTTTGGAAAAGATTCCTATTACTAAATGCGCACATTTGGTGTAACATTTTGAAGAAAAATTTAGGAACAAACAATTCGGTGTAGCTAGAAAATGGTGGTACGCTCTGAAAGTGGCGGTGATGATTCAAATTATGGATGAGCACATTGCAACAATAAAGGAAACGTTAGGTTGGACAGAGGAGGATGAAGCTCAACTTCAAGAAAAGAGGTGTTTGCGCAAGGAGGCTGCTAGTGTGAAGGATGACGTTTGTGAAGCTAGGATTAATGCTTAGAGCTCCGTGAAAGAATCCAAGACATGGTGCCACAACGTCTTTTTTAAGTTTTTTTTTAAGTTAAACTACTTTCAGGATTTTTATTGTTGACACCTTTTGTTGAGGATTTATGCATAAATGTGCATTATCTTCTACGGATTTTTGCTTGAAAATATAAAATCCTTCATGGTCTAGTGGTGTGGTTGGATGTCAATTCTATGTTTTTACATGTGCACACCAAAGTTGTAGTGAATTGTAATGAAGTTTGGGGTGATTGGGTGGGTTTTTTTTTATTTCTAACAATCTGGTTCTTCTATCTGAGATGGCTTGCACTTTAGTGGAAATGTCCTTCGATTCAAGGCATGACTATATAAATGAATTTTTTTTGTGTAATCTTTCATGGGTTTTGGTTCTACTATAATGGTTTGATTGTTAATGGTCAGCTAAGGTTTTTTGAGGGTGACATGATCAATGGTTGTTGGCCTCAGAACTGTTGCAAGTCTAATGGGAAAGTTAGATATTGAGAAGGGGGGGTGAATCGAGATCTATAAAACTTTTACCCTTTCAATAAATATCAAATATGATAACTTCACCTCTAATCCTTATCTCAACAATATCATGAATCGCATAAATATGTACTGCTATGATGTATTAGATCTAACAACTAATCACATCCATAAAACATGTAAGCAAACAACACAAAGATTTTGGTTACCCAGAAACCCTCCAAGGTGAAGGTAAAACTAGGGTGGGGATGGCACCCACAAATCTTCACTACCGTAGTAATAAATTTTGTCTGTTAGAGCTACAAATTTTGATCACTTATGATGATCTACCCTATGAAGGATCTACCTTGTTAAGAACTTACAAGACTTATACAGTCCACCTTAATTAAAAGATTTAAACTTACAACTAAGTAAGCATTGTGTTAAGAGATTTACAAAGGTTTGTTATGACCACTTCGTTAAGATATTTACCCTAATTACAATTGTTAGAATGTATCGGTACTTGATACTTTAGTTTGCACTTCAAATGTTGATAACGAATCTCCTCTTTACAATCTATGATCCTTGCATTGATCTAATATGTCTTTGCTCTACACTTCACTACTTCTAAACTTCTTGGCCACTCTATTTGATTCACCTTCAAACTTTGTCTCTAGCAACCAAACTTGCAACCTCTCATGCACACATATGAAATTAGGGTTTGGACCCTCTTCTTAACCAACTAAAGAAGTTTCCATATCAAAATCAGCAATCTAGATCCATCTCTTTTGCCACTTAGTCCTTCCATTTTTTTGATTGGCTAATTACCTTGCATAGGGATTAATGATCCTTAACCAAACACATAATCACCTCCATCATTTACTCCTTGATCATTAAAACATGCATTTAAGTCAGCAAAAATGGTTTACCTCAATGTTTGTGCCATTCCAAACAAATATATCAAAACTAGTTTACTTGGCAGTTGAACATTTTGATCTGCACTCATGTCTAATGTTCATGTTGTCACTCGGTCTATTTTCTCAGCTTATACTATGTGACTTGGCATCTATATGCTCGATGTAAACTGTCTTCTAGATGACTCAACATGTATTCCAAAGTACTTGGCAACCGTAGACTTGCTCGACAATAGTAACTGTTACTCGACACTTGATTTAGAATATTTACAAGTCTTCATTCCTTCACTCGGCCTATATACTTGATGACTCGGTCTCAGTGATGAACAGACAACTCTACCTAATGAATGACTAAGTGTTTGACACTACTAGACAACATGAATTAGGGATTACTAGTCTCCTCCTTAGACATTAGTGGCAAAAACACTTTTTCAGGATAAAAATATGTTCAATACAAAATTGAAACACAAGTACCCTCCCCTTAGAAGATAATCCATACCTTACTCAATATCCATTGTACATAGACTAACTCTGCCACATGGTATATACATTGAAATTTTTTAATTTTCAAAACTATTTTTCTTAGATCTGCAAAACTTTTGTATTCCTCTGATTCATCTAATTAATGCATTTTATAATGTCCATTATGTCCCTTGTTTTTGTCACTCATGGTTTTTGGGGTGGAGTAATTTGGCAATTCCATACTTATCCAAGAATGATTTATGAATCTATACAATCATGGCTAAAGCATGATCCCAACTCGTTCTAAGAGATTCTAAAACTTGAATCTTGATTTCTAGTGTAGTAGCTAGATCAACCAGACTAGATGCAGTAGAGAGATTTGGATCTCTGTGTACTACCTCCTTTGCTGAAGTAAGCTCTCTCTGTGTAACCTCCAAGTGAGATGTCTTGACATTGTTTGAATATAGATTAGTTGAGCTCATATTCTTCCATCATTAGCCATCAACTCGGAGAACCTAGCTTGGAAAATTATTAGTCTGTTAAAATGAAATGAACTTGAACTTGCATCCATGTTCAAAGAATGTCCTATTGACCTTAAATTTGCCTGTAGTCTATCAATGAGGTCTTGATTTTATTTTGCAAAGAATGTGGCATCAGATAACTTCTTGTAAAAAGAATTAATATGCTTGATAACTTCTTCTACATTATTTACGAGATTTGATAAATGTACTTTCCTTATTACAACTTCAGTAGAGACTTTCTCTATCACTTTATTCTCAAACTTTCTAGTTGTCCACTGCATCAATTTCTCTTTTGAGTCAACATCAGCATCATTAACCTTTTCCACAATTTGAACTAGCTGAGCAATTATTGAAGCCTTCTCATCAAGGTTTTCAACATCAAATACCTCTACAAAAATTCCCTTGATTTCATGCAATACTAACCTCTATTTTTGCTCCTTTCTTATCCCTTCCTATCTAGTTTTCCTTGCCAACAAGTATTGCAAGGTTATCATCTAATCATAAGTTAAGTTATTAGTGTCCCAATTCAAAATCACAATAACTTCATCCAATGTCACTAGCTTGGTGGGTGATTGGATCTTCTCCTTCTTACTCCTCTTATCTTTCGAGTCTAGAGTGCCAAAGCTTAGCAATGACAATTGCATACTTTGGGTTTGGAGCTCTAGACTCAGTCATTGTATAATATCTCATGTGCTCTCGACACCTTTTGGTTTGTCAGCTCTTACAAGTTCACCAATGGAACCTGGTTTGCATGTCTCCTTTTCTCCCTCAATCAGAGGTCCTATGATGATTGGCCTCTCATTACCTGTAGTAAATTTCTCTACTTGTGCATTTTTTCTTTCTAACTCCTTCTTCTCTTCTTGTGTCAGCCCACTTTTCTACTCAGCAATTGTAACATGTGCCTCATTTGACATTTGCACACTTGATTCAACAGTAATGTTAGATCTATCTATTAAGCCCATTGTTACCTATTGTAGTGGTTGTTGATCATCAATCTTTGGATATTCCTTTATCTACACAGTTACAAAATTGGTATCCATCAAAGTGTCTTTGATAGATTTAGGAGCTTGCTCCTCTTTTCTTGGCTTGGTAGACAGTAACTTTTCAAACTTTGTAACTGTCACACAGGGCAATGTATTTTTTAGGGGTTTTGTCATCAATAGTGATTTTCTCTACTTGCTTTACACTCTCTTATTTCATCGTATGAACCATTTCCACTAATTACTCAGCATCATTGTAGATATCTTCTATGTTGTCTAGTTCAACTCTTTCATCTTCCTTTTCTTCTTTGTAACACCCCGCTCGAGAACCCAAGAGAAATAAACCTAACATGTTACAATGTTTACTGAACCAATTTTTTTTTTAAAGTTTAAATAACATCAAAGTAACAATAATGTGGAAGCAACATATACATACACATCAAGAACACATAATCAATTACAGATATAGTTTCAATTCATCAAGAGTTCCTTCACATTGAGTTTTGTTAAGAAGTTTATATTAATTAGTTTAAGTCTCAAGTGCAATGTCTCATGATCATAAAGAAATAATAGATACATAATCACATAAGAAAATTCATAAGTATAACTAATACAATGAAAGTACATCCAATAAATAGTATCCACTGCACATGTTGCAGGGTGTGTGAGAATAGATACAATACATTAGAATACATGATAGCATTATTACATCAACTAAAAAGAAGTCTCTGAGATAAGAAATAAGAATGATAAAGGTACATCTTCTACAATAAACATCTAATAGCTAGCAATTTGAGGGGGACCCAAATGGTAAGAAGACACCACCTTTCGACCACATGGTTACCTAATCAGGCTTCCACTCCTACACAAAAGATAATGAATGATCCACATACGGCTAATCAATCATCAAACATTCCTAAGCAAAGAATTCCTAATAGCTAAAACTACCTCAAAGGTAACACATACTAATCAAGAAGATAAGATAATCCAAAAAGAAAGAACAATCAATCCAATACCAACACCACATAATCAAACATCATACATGAACCAAGTATAAATCGAATACCAAGATCATAAGATAAAGTTAATGAAAGATATCCACCTCAAGACAAAAGCCACATGTCAAAAGTACATCAACCATAAATCACCAATCACCATCAATGAAAGTAAATAACCACATTAAATACATCCAACAATAAGTACACCACCAATAACAACACTACTAGAGAAAAATACAAAAAAAAGACTACAGAGGAGACTCGGGCTACATTCTAGGGAGTGTCATCACATGGTCAAACTACTTGAGTTACCCTGGACTAGTCTCCCAATAGACTCCGAACCCTCAAGCATTGAGTTACCCTGGACTGGTTACTTTGAATCCCAGACCCTCAATGTGTCACATGCAGAACTAGAAAACCCTCTCAAGAAGACGAAGCAAACCAATCATACTGTCATCCCATTCCCATTCTTAGTCTATACAAGCACTCAAGGCATAGGTGGCGCAAATATCTCTAACTTATCTTTTTAATGTGTTTCCCCAAAATATTAATTACTAGATTATCACTTATTACATAACTTACAATAGGTTGCCCTGGCACTAACCACTTTAGGTCCCAGACCCATACTGTAAGCCACTCCCAAGGATATGTGCCTAGATAACCCCCCAAAAATCACAAACCACAATAGTGTCCCATACCACAAGAGTAATATTGATCGAATTTGGTTCTTTAACAGGAAACCCAAAAATAACACTGGTTCTCAAAACCCAAGTTCTCATAAATGCTCAATAGCATAAAGCTCATAAAACATAAATCTTAATTCAAATCATAAAGTTCATCATGACATCCCATCAAATAAACATAAAAGAAATCTCAAAAATGTCTCTAGTTCACATCCTAAATTGGCCAACTAAAAAACCCACAAAGAAAAATCATCATGAAAATAAACATCACAAGACTATAAATTATAGAATATTAGAAAACACATAGTTTTTAGCCACATGATTTAATTTCACCAATTTTGCTTGTTTAGTTTGGGTTATAAGGACGTGTTTAGAAATAAAGTAAGAATATACATGTTAATATAAATTGTTATAGTAATATACTTATTTAAAATATATATTTAAATATCCAATCTTTTTGTGCATATAAAATATCATGCAATATTATCATATTATTAATTTAAATAATTTTAAATTATAAATGATTTAATTAATAAAATAAATGTATATTAATATATTTAAATATTGATAGTAATTTCAATTTCTAAAATATTAATATAACTTCTATTTAAGTCTAATATTAATATTTAATTTTCTTTTAATTCATAATGCAACTAGAGATAAAATTATAAATTTAATTTAATTATTTATAATTTCTCTGATAAAGTCAAATAGTTATTAACTAAATGGTTACAAAGTAAACTATACCAGACTTCTCTTAAAATATAATAAAATTCTAAATATTTATTTATTAACCTCCCTCTTGCATTAATAAATATAAAATTATTTATATGCAACTAATAGTTTAACTAACTTAAAGAATCACTAATACTCACATTCACTTTAACTAAAGGAGTAATATTTATTTAATTTTAAAAATTAATAAATTATTATTATTATTTTTAAATAAATAAATCTGAAAATTAAATTATATTTTTTATAAAATAAACATGCAATTAGTATTTTTGCATGTCTATAATATCTCAAATCTGGCAAGCATACTATACTTAGTTTTCTATTTTTAGCATATTTGTTTTCACATGCAACCCTACTATACTTAGCTTTCTATTTTTAGCATATTTGTTTTCACATGCATGCATAAGTTTAACTACAACATGTTTTCCTCTCAATTAATCTTTTTTCTTTTTCCAATAAATTTTGCAATTAAATTATTTTAGATGTAAGAAGAATATTCATATATATTTAGAAAATTTGCGATAATTTGATGGCTCTAATGACAAATATAAAGTTGAAATCCTAATTATTTAATTTATTATTTTCTTCTAAATTTTCATAATCAAATATTCCCTATATTATCTAAAGGAGTTTTTAAAAGAATACAGTCATAATAATTTTCTACAAGTTTTTCCACAGTTAAGTTATCTTAATTAATAAGTTTTCCTTTTCAAAATCCACAACATAATTCTTCATCTAGAATTAATACAATAAATTAATAAGTATAATACAAGCACCCATAAAGACACGAAGTAGACAGATCTTTCAATAAAATTTTACAATGGGTTTTCAAACCCTACTTCAAAAACCACAGCTAAAATCTCAAACAATCTGTGAATGCATGCAAATCCAAACCCTCTTAAACTTTCAACAATTCTTTTGATTCAATTCCAAATTTTGCTCCCCAATACCTGTGTAATTGCAAAATGAGCTCTAGATCTCTAATAAAGAGTTCTCCCAGGTAAATTGGGGCTCTGAGTGTGCAATCACGAGAGGGAACTTACCGATCAATTACTGTTTATCACTTGTTATCTTTTACTTCTTCATGCACAACTTTTTAGATATTTAATTAAAATATCTTTATTAAATTAATTAGCTTTATCTCTTTAATTTAATTTATTATATTTTAATTTTATACATACACTTTATGCAATTTAATTAAAACAAACTTTATTAAATAATTGCTTGTTCTCTCTTATTAATTTTCGAAGCGTTTTTAATATAATATTTATTAACTTAAGTAATAATATTTAATATTTATTTAAAAATGAACTCTTAAATATATTATTATTAAATTAAATTAATATTATCATGGCAAAAATTAAACTATAATTTTATCTTTAAATGAATTCTTTTATTTAATAAATTCACGAGACTTTTAATAATATATTTATTAATTTAACTAATAATATTATTTAGAGTTTATTATTTAAAATAAAACTCCTAAATAATTATTATTAAATCAAATAAATATAATTATGCCTAAATTAGAACCATAACTTTATCTTTAAGTTTCATTATTTTATACTTTATTTTCTTACATTTTATTAATTAATGCAAGTACTATTTAAAGCATAGTTTATTATTTAAATTAATAATAATAATCAAAGCTCGTTGTTTAAATGCAACTCTAATTTAATTATTATTAAATAAATATTTATAATAAAGCAATATACTTTAATTCTTTTTTTTTGGTCCAACTTTTTAAATTAGACTTTTTAATTAAATATTTTAAACTGAAGTACATATTTAATAAATTTATAATTAATTAAATATCATCATATTCTAATATCTCTTTAACCAATTTTTTAAATTAAGACTTTTAAATTTAAGCACATATTTAATTAGTTTTTAAATTAATTAAATATTCTCATGGTTTAATATTTCCTTTTTAATCAAATAATATTTAATATTATATGATTAACTAAAATATTATAATTAAATCATTTACCAAATAAATCACATAGTGAAATCCACATAAAAGCAACATTATCAAAACATATCAAAGCTCAAAATCAAACAACATGGACAAAGATAAACTCACGGGTTTTAAAAAGGGTGGAAAGTTAGTTACGAGACCTCCTTTCAAGACAAGTATTTAGGCTATGGCTGGGATTGGACCTAAACATTATCTTCCCATTCTCACCATTTGAGTATTTATAATTGGGCACGCTCATCCTGACAATTCAAGGAAGTTGATGCCTAGTACTTGCATCCTGCATAAAAGACAGGCATGTACATGTATATAAATATATCTAAACTAAATAGGCAATGGCAGGAAGTGGTACATCGTGTAGATTATGACTAGCAGGTGACTACAACTCCCTCCCTTAACCACATCAAACACATCAAACAGAAGATAAAATAGACACGTGCACCAGGGTAAGTGCACAAAGTTGTGGTGCCAAAATGGGGGTATAAGTGGACACTTTTTTCCTGAAATCTACAAATTTTGAACTTCAACAAGAATTTGAAGATAGTTATGCTCAAAATTTTAAGATATAAAAAAAAATAAAAGTCGTAGTCCTTTGAATCTAGTTTCTAAACTACTAATTTTTTTTCAAAATGGTTTAGTTTTAGGTCCTCAAAAAAGGGGGCCACAAAAAGTGGTACTGTTTATTCCAAAAAAACATAACACAATACAAAGTGTGGCCCCCCTAAAATTTTAACTTTTTTTTCAAAATTATTTAATCGCTTTGGTCCAAAGTTACTTAACACTATGTAGTTTATCCTAGATTTTTCAGATAATTTTATAATGTGTATTTTTTTTTAATGAATTTTTTAACTAGACACATCCCAAAAACGTGAAATATCTGTGTGCTCCCCCTAGAAATAATTGAAAACTAATCTAAAATCAAAACTTTTTTTTTCAAAGTGTGTAGAATGGAGTTTAGTTTCTAAAAAACTAAGTTGTTGCAAAATTCGATGAACGAGCTAAAATCTATAGCCTAATTAGTATATGGTGGTTTCTGGCAAAAAATGAACATACATTCAAAAGAAATTATAGATGAAAGGTTTGAAATAGTTCAAATTAAAAATAAATTATATGGTTAGATAGTTAACACAGAGACCTATAATGCTATGTAACCTGATCTTATCGATACCCAACCACGAGGAATCTTGAAGGGGAGCACAAAAGAAAAAATAATCATTTTTGGTATTTTTGTTGGAAAACACGTCTCGGACTTGTTCATAAACTCCAAACCTTTGGGTTGGATCTCCAAGGCAAAAACAAGCCTTAGGCTTGAGTTTAAATGAGCTTTCTATAGCGTGTGCGCCTTATAGTGCGCACGCACTATCTAAAACATGATTTCTCAATAGCGGGTGCGCGCTATAGTGCACACGCACTATTAAGACCTAAATTGCATAAGAGAACTAGGTGGGGGGGATAAGGGAATGGCTATGTGTGTGTGAGAGAGAGATAGAGAGAAAGTAGGGGATGGGAAAGGAGAGAGAGTAGGGGTGGCAGAGAGAGTACAGGATGCGAGAGAGAGAAAGTGTGAGAGAGAGTAGGGGTGGAAAAGAGAGAGTGTAGGATGGGGGAAAGAGATTGAAAGTAGGGGATGGGAGAGAGAGGAAGTGTGAGAGAGAGTATAGGTTGGGAGAGAGAGATTAAGAGTAGGGGATGGGGGAGAGAGAGAGTAGGCAATGGGAGACAAAGTGAGAGAGGAAGAGTGAGAGAGAGGAGGATGGGAGTGCATGTGTGTGAAAGAGAGAGAGTATGGAATGGGAGAGGGGGAATATAAAGTAGCTCGATCGAGAGAGAGTAGGGGATGCAAGAGAGAGTAGGTGATGGGAGGAGTGGGAGAGGGAGAGAAAGGGGGGATAGAAATGTGTGTAAGAGAGAAAGAGAGAGAGAGTAGGGGATAGGAGAGAGTGTGAAAATGTAAGAGAGAGTAGAGAGGGGGAGAGAGAGAGAGAGAGAGAGAGAGAGTAGGCAGTGGGAGAGGGAGAGCGAGTGAGAGAAAAAGTAGGGGATGGAAGAGGAGAGAGGGGAGATGGGTGTGTGTATGTGTGAAAGAGAGAGAGTAGGGAATGAGAGAAGGGAGAGAGAGATAGAGAGAGTAGGCAATGACAGAGGGATGGGAGAGAGAGGGAGAGAGTGAGAGAGAGAGAGAGAGAGAGATAGTAGGCGGTGGGAGAGGGAGTGGGAGGGAGTGGGAGGTGGAATGGAACCGTGTAAGAGAGATAGAGTAGGGGACAGGAGAGAGTAGGTAGTGGGATAGGGATTGCGAGAGAGAGAGGGAGGGGAATGGGAATGTGTATTTATTTATAAGAGAGATAGAGTAAGGGATGGGAGAGAGTGTGAGAGTTTGAGAGAAAGTAGGAGGTGGCAGAGAGAGCTCGTACAAGATGGGGGCAAGAGAGAGAGAGAGAGAGTAGGGGATGGGAGAGAGTGTGAGAGAGAGTAGGGGATGGAAGAGAGAGAGTGAGAGTAGGGGATGGGAGAGAGAAAGTAGAGAAGGAGAGAGTACGAGAGAGAGAGAGAGAGAGAGAAATAGTAGGCAGTGCAAGAGGGAGTGGGAGAGGGAGAGAGAGGGGGGATGGAAGTGTGTGACAAATCTAGAGAGTAGGGAATGGGAGAGGAGAGAGAGGGAGGGAGGATGGGAGTGTGTGTGTAAGAGAGATAGAGTAGGGGATGGGAGAGAGTGTGAGAGTGTGAGAGAGAGTAGGTGGTGGCAAAGAGAGCTCGTACAGGATGGGAGAGAGAGAGAGAGAGAGTGAGATTACGAGATGGGAGAGTGTGACAGAGAGTAGGGGATGGGAGAGAGAGAGTGATAGTAAGGGGTGGGAGAGAGAGAGAGAGAGAGAGAGAGTAGAGAGGAAGAAAGAGAACTTGAGAGAGAGAGAGAGAGAGAGAGATAGTAGGCGGTAGGACAAGGAGTGGGAGAGGGAGACGGAGAGAGATAGGAGGGATGGGAGTGTGTGTGACAAATGTAGAGAGTAGGGGATGGGAGAGAAGAAGAGTGGGGGGATAAGAGTGTGTGTATCTCTGACAGAGAGAGAGTAGGGTATGGGAGAGAGTGTGAGACTGTGAGAGTAGGGGGTGGCAGAGAGAGAGTACGACGATGGAGGAGAGAAACTAGGCTATGGGAGAGGGAAACAGAGAGGGCGGATGGGAGTGTGTGTGTAAGAGAGACAAAGTAGGGGATGGGAGAGAGTGTGAGAGTGTGAGAGAGTAGAGGATGGGAGAGGAGAGAGAGAGCAGGGGATGGGGGAGAGAAAGTAGGTGGTGGGAGAGGGAGTGGGAGAGGGAGAGGGAGAGAGAGAGGGGTGGAATGGGAGTGTGTGTGACAGATGTAGAGAGTAGGGGATGGGAGAGAAGAAGAGTGGGAGGATAAGAGTGTGTGTATCTATGAAAGAGAGAGAGTAGGGGATAGGAGAGAGTGTGAGAGTGTGAGAGTAGGGGGTGGCAGAGAGAGAGAGAGTATGGCGATGGGGGAGAGAAAGTAGGTGGTGGGAGAGGGAAAGAGAGAGGGGGGATGGGAGTGTGTGTGTGTAAGAGAGACAGAGTAGGAGATGGGAGAGAGAGTGAAAGTAAGGGATGGGAGAGAGAGAGAGAGAGAGAGAGAGAGAGAGAGAGAGTAGAGAGGAAGAAAGAGAACTTGAGAGAGAGAGAGAGATAGTAGGTGGTAGGAGAGGGAGTGGGAGAGGGAGAGGGAGAGAGTAGGGGGATAAGAGTGTGTGTATCTATGAAAGAGAGAGAGTAGGAGATGGGAGAGAGTGTGAGAGTGTGAGAGTAGGGGGTGGTAGAGAGAGAGTACGACGATGGGGGAGAGAAAGTAGGCAGTGGGAGAGGGAAAGAGAGAGGGGGGATGGGAGTGTGTGTGAGAGAGATAGAGTAGGGGATGGGAGAGAGTGTGAGTGTGAGAGAGTAGGGGATGGGAGAGGAGAGAGAGAGCAGGGGATGGGGGAGAGAAAGTACATGGTGGGAGAGGGAGAGAGAGAGGAGGGATGGGAGTGTGTGTGCAAGAGAGACAGAGTAGGGGATGGAAGAGAGTGTGAGTGTGAGAGAGTAGGGGATGGAAGAGGAGAGAGAGAGCATGGGATGGGGGAGAGAAAGTAGGCGGTCAAAGAGGGAGTGGGAGAGGGAGAGAGAGGGGGGGGAATGGGAGTGTCTATGTAAGAGAGATAGAGTAGGGAATGGGAGAGAGTGTGAGAGTGAGTAGGTGGTGGCAGAGAGAGCTCATACAAGATGGGAGAGAGAGAGAGAGTAGAGAGGGAGAGAGAGAACTTGAGAGAGAGAGATAGTAGGCAGTAGGAGAGGGAGTGGGAGAGGGAAAGGGAGAGGGAGAGAGATAGGGGGAATGAGAATGTGTAAGAGAGACAAAGTAGGGGATGGGAGAGGAGAGAGAGAGTAGGGGATGGGGGAGAGAAAGTAGGCGGTAGGAGAGGGAGAGGGAGAGAGATAAGGGGCATAAGAGTGTGTGTGAGAGATCTAAAGAGTCGAGGATGGGAGAGGAGCGAGGGTGAGAGAGGTAGAGAGAGTAGGTGGTGGGAGAGGGACAGTGAGAGAGAGTAAAGGATGGGAGACGGGAGAGAGAGTAGGAAGAGAGAGAGGGAGGGGATGGGAGAGAGAGTAGGAAGGATAGAGAGTAGGGAGGATGGGGAGTGATGTGATTTCACATAGTAGTGCATACGTGCTTTATAGTGCGTATGCACTATAGTGCGTACACACTATCTCAAATCACCTAAAAATGGTAAAAAACCAACCTTGGGGCCCATTTCATCCATTTTTTGCTTTTGGTCTGTTATGCACTCTGTTATTCCGACAGAAATCACGGGTTTCAACATAGCAAACACTATTTCAACACTTTTGGAAGTTAGCAAACACCAAATTCAATCATTAGATACGTGATTTGAAGACTTTTTGAATATTCCTTGTATAGAAAAGGTTAGTGCAATCTATTTTAAATATTGTTTGTCAATATATAGATACAAATTTGATTATAATTTGGCATGTTATTTAATATATAGTGAATTCATTGAAAATTGTATGTTTGAATGAAATGTTATTTCGGAATGGTTAGAAATTTGACAAGTCGTTTGATATATATTGTGTATTCATTCAAATAATTATAATTTTTATATGTAATTGAATAATTTGTAATTTACACATTTTAAGTAATTTGGATGTTTGAATAATTTGACACGTAGAAATCATCATCATGCCAAGGAAGAAACCAAAGATTCAAACAAATGAAGATAGGGAGAGAGATTTGGCAATTAAAAGAGATAAAATGAAATTACTACATGAATAAAAAAAATTACAAAGCAATAATGAAGAATTGACTTTCGAAGAGGATCAAGAACCACCAATACAAAGAAACAAAGAGGAAGAATTAGAAAGACAAAGAGAACGAATGAGATTGTTACGCTCAAGAAGACAATTGAATTGTGAAGCTACACCATCCTCCAATGTTGGAGTCATATCATCCGCTAAACCATATTCCAATGTTGGAGTACCATCTTCCAATGTTGAAGGCATATCATCCTCTCATGTAGAAGAGACACTGATTTGTAGATCCAATGATATAAACACTCCATCATGTCATGTTGAAAGCACAACATCAATAGATAAAGTAGGTGATATTCCATCTTTTACATCTTATTGCCAAGGCACATCATCTTCGGTTCAAGGTACGCGATACACTCAACTTTATATTGATGTTCAAAATGTTGAGAGAATTGAAGAGATTAGAACACCTTCTAGAATTCATTTTAGAAGACCAAAATATTTGATTGATATTGATACTAACATTTTGAAATCAATTGCTGACAAGATTAGCAAGTGTAATTGTCAAAGAAAAGTTAATAGTATGTGGAGATTATTTTTTGAAGAATTAAATATTATAGGTCAATGCCAATTGTTTGTTGAAATAATGAGAAATTTGAAATTTAGGCCTATCATGAAGATTCTTGGGCTAAGAATGATGGACAATTCAAATGAAAGAAATATTGTAAAGAATCTAATGAGTGCTTATGACAAAGTGGGTTCTAAATCACGCACCAAAGATAGTAATATCACAAGACGAGTACTCACATCGACAATAGTAAGTAGCCAAATGAAGAAAGCTCAACTCATGAGAAATATAAAAAAAATATTAAAAATTGGTAGAGGTACCCTAAGGAGAGCCATCCTAAGGCATGAGAGATTAGAAGATCCAACAAAAAATGAGTTATGGACATTTAGTGGTAGACTACCGCGAAAGGATAAAGAAATTAGTGAAGCCTTGAAATCATTGATCGAAGATTTTTGAAAAAATAATACATGTGTCTCTCCTAATCAAAGAGATGTTGTAAGAAGGAGGATTGGTAGCCGAAATCGCGAGCCACATGCGAAACATTTTTTGGACTCAACTCAGACACAATTTTTTGCAAAATTTATTGGTATGTATCCTCAAATTCGAATAAGTCAAAGATTTTTTGAGATGGGTAAACCTTTTTATGTGAAGATAAATCACACACACACACACAACTTGTTGTAGGATACATATTGAATTTTCTAACCATTTTGATATTTTTAGGCATATATGTGTAGTTTTGCATTCTCAATTTGTTTTGCACGATTGTGACATAAAAGAGCCACCAAGATCTTCAATGGAATTCATATCCGACATTTTATGTGAAATAAGGGACGGCCAAAAATTTTACAAGACATCATGCTTGGATGGTACATGCTTATTTTGTGGTTCTTTGCAACTTTTATCAACTTGTCAACGTATGGATAGTACGCATGCAATTGGAAATGAAATAGTAGATTACGAAAAATTCAAGATAGTGACATATGGTCTAAAAGATGGGAAACATGGTAAAAAATGTTATCTAGTCATTGAAAAGATTTCAGTGTATGAGTTCATGAAGATTTTTCGTGAAAAGATTATTTACGAGTATGCAAGGCATACCCATAGAGCCCAATGGTTGGATCTGCAATTCAAGTTGTGCAAGGATACGTTTCCATTGGATACCATTTTTTCGGTTGTAGATTTTGCAGAGAACTACACACTACAACTACAAAATGAGGTGCAAGAAAAGTATTATACATCTTAACAGGTTTCCATATTTGTTCACATAACATTCATGCATTCACCTACAAGTACAAAGGATGACAGGAAGATTTTGAGGGAGTACCATTTTTACATCAACGATGATCGATCACATTCTATGAAGTTTGTACATGGTTGTTTTCAACTATTTTATGGAGATTTGGCTAACAGGGACATATCATATTGTCAACACATTATTTGGTCAAACAATTGTGCATCTCAATTCAAGAATGCATGGATGTTCTATTGGTTGAGCAGGATGCACAGGTTGTGTAGAATTCAATTTATGTGGAATTTCACAGAGGCTGGTCATGGTAAGGGAGAGCATGATGGTGCAAGCGCATGTATTAAAAGAGCCTTAGCTCGTGAAGAACTAAAGTACAAAGATGGAGCAATATTGATAGATGCAAAATCCATCGTCCAATGGTGTAATGCTACAATGGGTTCAGGTAAGGAAGGTGAGTCTACAGTCCGTAGATTTTTTTGGTTGATAGATAATACTAACATTGCACCATATCAGGATTGTTGCACACTAATAGGATTTAGTGAGTTACACTCTTTTAGAAGCTTTGATGCAGGTTCATGGAGTATCCACACACAAAAAATGGCATGCTATTGTCCATCATGTGCAGAGAAAAATTGGGATGACTATGAGTCAACTGAATGGGTGGACAAATGGGATATACGATTTTTTGACCCAATTGACACCTATCGTCCCCCATAAGCACTGGAAATGGTAGAGATGGATTCGTCTATTGACTTTGATCGCTTGTCAGATCTAGTGCAACCTGGTAATATATATATATATATTTATTTATTTATTTATTTACTTATTTATTTATTTATTTATATATCTTTATAATTTTAATATGTAACTTTATAACATTTACCCAAGTATTTTCTGAATTAATGACCGCATTTTGTACATTTGTCACTGCAGGCCATGTTTTTGCTATTGTTGCACCTGAAGACAATGAAGAAGGGACAGATTATTATTTGTGTCATTGTGTTGAAGCCAAACAAAAATTGGATCACTCGATTATAGATGGTGAAGGTTTAGAGTACCATGTCGGTGCGGTGGTTGTAACAAGCACATGGCTTAGACTATGTCCTATGAAGAATCCTAACTTGTGGTTATTTGAGGATTGGTAAACAGAGAGGAAGATTCTTCATTATTCAAACCTTGTTGTCGCATGAAATGTCCACTTGATAAAATATGGTGGAAAATCACATAATAAGATTCTTTGGAAATTTTGTGAGTCAAAACATGAGGCAATACTTGAGACATTAAAATGTCGAGCAGATCTAGTTGGCTCATTAGATTGAATAGGGAGAGAGGGAGAGAGAGAAAAAGTGATCAATTGGATCCAAATTGTGAGGCCTCGCCTCGACCCTTCGTAGTCTTAGTTGTTACACTATTATTTTGATACTCACAACTCGAGATGTCGAGACATTATCTGATGCTTAGAACATATTATATTATTTCATGATGTGTGATGTTACTTCCAGATATTTGATATTCGTCATTTAAGATTTTAGGTATAAGTATGTTGATGAATTAAGTAAAATGTAGGATTAACACATTGATTTTGGAATCTTTATGATTAAGGATATAAGTAGGATGAAAGAAACCTTGATTGACATGTATGTTTCAATTTATGTGAATTTCTGATATGTATATATATATATATATATATATATATATATATATATATATATATATATATATATATATATATATATATATGTATGTATATGTGATTTTATGGGACTACTGATGTGTGCAATGAGTGTGCAGATATTTTAGCCGAGAAAATCAATGAAAGAACAAAACTGATCTCTATGTGCTAATTTTGGAAACCTTGTTGTTCGTAATTCAAGTATTTTAATTGTGAGATGTATGTATGTATCTTTCTGTGATCAGTAAATGTTAATGTTCATAACTGTGTTCTTTTAGAGTCGCTTGACACTCGTGAATTGTTTATGTTCTTCAGCGTGCTAGTTAGGGTTAGCTGTGTAACCTTTGTACCTAAGTCAGATTAAGTTAGTGTATTTTTGCTAATTTGGTTCTTAATCGAGTTTAGTCACCCTAATTCGAATTAGTGCTTAATCTGCATTTCTAGAGTTGTTAGATGGTCCTAATTATTTCCTAACTTTTGTTTGGTTCCAAACCTATTTCTAAGGCTTTAAAACATGAAATATTTATACCCAAGGGGTATGGGTATGGGTTGGGGGTCTTTTTCAACCCTTAAGCCCCTTTTATTGACTTTTGAGGTCACTCAAAAAGTCTCTTTTTGCCTTTGTGCGAAAATTGACTATGGCTACCATGAGTTGTCTCACCTCACCTCCACTTAGTGGTTAACCATAGTATGGGTTGAGTTAGGAGCTTCTAGATTTGTAGGTGGGTGGGAGAAGTTATTGATCCTTTTGGTGGTTGAGTTTGAGGCTTATTTAGAGGCCCTTCTTGGAGTAGTGGAGGTTGTTACCCAATCTCTACATTTAGAGAGGAGTCTTGAAAGATTGAAGCAAGGAAGGGAAAAGCTCCACTCAAACTTGTTCATTTGCCATCACCTCTTTGTGAAGGTAGGAATTCTCATCTCCCTTGTTCAGTTTTTTCATGCTTGTTTCATGCTTTGCTATGGTGTTGTTATTTGGATGCTTGTATGTTTGTGGGTATGTTGGGAAGATTTGAAAACCATGTTCTTGAATACTTTTCTTCCATGTTTCTGTTTGAATTTTGAAGTTTTCTTGTATGGGTGTTTTGGCATTACTCACCCTTGGAGAGGGCAGAAGTGGCCAATTTCGAGAAAGGTCCTTTTAGTTGGACTCCAACAGTGTAGAGTCTCTTCTCAGGATGAGAAGAGGGAGAGAGGGTAGGGTGTTATGGGCCCCTACCTGTCAGCACAAACCTCGTATGAGTTCTGGCATGTAAGAATGGAAGAACGAAAGTTCTTGATTTATAGCCCCGATTGGGCACCTGGTTTGGTGTTGTGTCTGACATCTCCTGTTGAAAAATCCACCTTTCCCTAGTTTTGATTCATTGTGAATCCTATTGTGAAAACCTTGTATGAATATGCATGTTTGAATTGTTTCTTGGTCATGCTTGTTGTTACCTGATCAAATTTTGTTTCCTCCATAGTTCATAGAAATGTGTTGCAGAAATTGGTATGGAACCCTTGATAAGGATCATGAAAGAAATTCAATTAAATTGTTGTAATTCGAGATTGAAATCCTATGTAATTTGTATCTCAAAACCTTGTTGTAATGGAAACGACGCCAAGTTTTCTTCTTGGTTCTTTCCCAGCTGAGCCTTTGAATCAGGTTTGCAAATTAAAAAAATGGAGATTGAGTATGTTTGTTTATCATGAGATTTAATCGTAAAATTTTCAATTAGATGGATGCATATCAAAAAGAATGAGGATATGATGATGGTTTAATTAAGCAAAATTTTCAAGTTTCCCTATATGTTCAAAATGAAAATTATGTTAAGGAAAGAAAATAATGGCTAGGGTTGTTATGTTTCAATTCAAGTTGTATAGGAGATCAAATAAATATGGTGTTAATGTGACACAAACTATTGTCTCAATGTTTTAAATCTATAAAAAAATATAGACCTTAAAAAAAATGCATTGCCTTGTAAACCTTACTTAGAAATTTTTTGTTAAAAAAAAAGAGTTTCAAGAGAGTAAAAACTCTATGTCTTTTGTATGGGAGAAACAAATTAAATGCCCTTTGAAACAGAGAATATTCTCTTCAAAATTCTCTTTTAAATCAATTGTAAAATCTTGAAAATTAAAACTAAATTGATAATGATATCAGAAAAATGTGTATAATATAATTTAAAACTAAATATCTTCTTATCTTTTCTTACCTATGTTTCTTTATGGCTTCAATGCTTTCCCTCTTTTCCTTGTTGGTCGTAGCTCTTTTATATGGGTTGAAAAGACATTATGTTGTAACATATAAAATTAGTCAACAAAATAATTATGGGGGGGGTGACATCACCCTGCCCCCATGTCCCATCCCCCATCTTCTTCTTAACTTTTTGGGTGCTCACCTCTTGGTTGAATGGAAGTTTTATTGTTTTATACTTCAAGCAAGTATTAAATTTGTCTAATCCTATCTTCCCCTAAGCAAGTACGCATGTCCCATCAAATTTGGGAGGGAGGAAGGCAAGTTAGTTTTTTTTTTGTTAAACTTAGCAAATGCAATTTCCACCCACACATCATGCATGGGTAGGACAGGCGCAGCCAGGCCTGTGTCAGCGGCCAGGGGTGTGGGGCAGCGCACTGTCCTTGTGGACAGGCCCACCTCCCCCTTGGCTTAGACCCTTAGAGTAGGTTTAGGATTTAGGGAAGGTGGGGGGGGTAGTTTAAATGTTAAAATTATTATGAGTTTGTTAGGATAGATTTAGTTGTTAGTATAAGATTAGATTAGTATTAATTTAGTATGTTAGTTATAAGTCAGTTTAAATTAAGTTAATTTAAGTTAGTTTAATTTATTAAAGTTTTAAGTTAGTTATTATTTTTTTATTTGTTAATTATTAATAATTTCAGTTAATTATTAAATATGTTTGATTTATTGTTAATTGTTTTAAGTATTTGTTTTTAAATTTTATTATATATTTAGTAGTAAATTTTATAAATTTAAAAGTTTTAGTAAATTTATTGTGAGCTATTATCCTGTTTGATTACGTGAGTATATGTTAGACTAATAGAAAATGTTAAACTAATTTCTTTATCAACTAGTCAAATTTAAGTGTAATGTACATTGTTAATATCTTCATAAATGTTTTATTCTAAATAGCATTATGGGTTAAAATTAAAATTAAAATTTGAGTAAAACTAAATAAAGTATATATATTTATGTATTGGTAGATGTGTAAATTCTTTTAATTAGTTCTTGATTTGATATACTCAAATTAATTTAAAACGAACTCATTTATATTGTTATTTAATTAATTTTCATTTATTGTTCTAAGATAATGTCATAACATAACCTTGTCTATGTCAACTTAATAATGAGAGTATTAATTTAACAGTGTAGAGAACCTATACTTTAACTTTGGATGCAAACTTATCAAACTTAGAGCATCCTAATCATTAATTTAAAAAAAAAATTGTGTGTTTTTGCCTAGTAGTTTGGGCATGACACAAATACAATGTTACAACCTCTTCCCCAAGACTATCACATGACTAAGGTGGACCGTATTGTTATGATGTGTAAGTGATGAGATTTAGTTTTTATTTGTTTAGAATCTAGATACATTATTTGAATTTATATTATATTCTTTAATAGGACCCATTTTTTTAATCTTATCTTAGATTTTTTACTGTGCTAATTCTTCATTTTTAGGTCACCAAAGAAGAGGGCTAATAAAGTTGATGCATAAGTGATAAAGGGTGAGATGCCAAAATCATCTGCGAAATGGTATTATCAATTCACATCCTCAATATTTATTAGTGTTCTTTATTCAAGTACCATTGTATGCTAATCATCTTATGTCTGGAATTGCAGAGGATCACAATCATCAAAAAGTAAGAAGGAAAATAGGTCTCGATCTAATGATAATGGGGCAATGACAGATATAGTTCTCTCTAAGGATTCCAATTTGTTGGACTTTGACTCATTATTATCATAAAGTTGGAATGTTGGAAAGGGTTAATAGTTGATTATGAATATTCATCCCATGTGTGTTAATCTTAGTGGATTAATCTTATCTTAGATTTTTTACTATGCTAATTCTTCATTTGCAGGTCACCAAAGAAGAGGGCTAATAAAGTTGACGCACAAGTGATAAAGGGTGAGATGCCAAAATCATCTGCAAAATGGTATTATCAATTCACATCCTCAATATTTATTAGTGTTATTTGTTCAAGTACCATTGTATGCTAATCATCTTATGCCTAGAATTGCAGAGGATCACAATCGTCAAAGAGTAAGAAGGAAAATAGGTCTCGATCTGATGATAATGGGGCAGTGACAGATATAATTCTCTCTAAGGATTCCAATTTGTTGGAATTTGACTCATTATTATCATAAAGTCGGTGTGTTGGAAAGGGTTAATAGTTGATTATGTATATTTATCCCATGTGTGTTCCATGAGGTTAATACTATTGTAACATGATCAGTTTGTTCAAGTGACATATGATGAGGTTGTTTGTAGAACGTAATGATTGAGTTGAAGTGATTTATGAAGTAATGGTTGTTTGTACACTATAGTTTTTAGCATAGACTTCCTAGAATAAAATTTTTACTATGCTTTGAATGACAAATAGAAATTTCAATCTGCATATAATATGATCCTCTAGTTTTGTTATAGCATGTGCATACATTATCCCTCAATATCAAACATGGAAGGCTATTATCTACTATATTTAGAATTGCTCTGATAGTTCATACACATGTTAATAATAACTTATTTCCAAACCCAATTGAATTCAACCCGCAATATGGTCAAATTATGTCAATACTAAGGTTTGTAGCATTAATTGGTCACATTCCTAATATTGACACACAACTGAACTGGGACCAACTATTCCTCACATGTTTACACCAGCAAACATATTTTAATGGAGATGTATATTAGAAGATTCAACACAATGGTGATGCATTTGGGTCATAGTTTTCATGAAGAGTTTGACATAGTTTAAAATAGTTATAAGTACATACTTTTGGGAAGTCACATTCTAATGACTTGAAACAGATTTACAATGCTCAGAACTTCCATTTGTTTAAAGTAGAGCACAATCATATAGAACTAGATTCCAATCAATTCCTAGAGATGTCATTCAATTTAGGATAGTCACCTCATAGTCATCTATATTTTAAGAAAATCATCACTACTTACATGTGATGCTCTATATGGCCTATCGTGTGGTGACCATTCCAAATATAAATTGTTCACCATTTCATATGAAACTAAACTATCATTGGAACCTAGATGAATTCTTTTCATTCACAACTTATCTTAACTCTTATATTGTGCTTTAGAAATTAATAGCTTTGGTTTCCATTTTTTTGTTTTCCCCTTATAAAAATCAACATTTATCCTTTAGTCTCTAAAATTAGTTAAACATAAGGATATGAACCTCTATGTGCTCTAACTTCTTGACCCTCTTCTTAATCTTCCTTTCACCTAGATAATTTAATTGACACTTAATTGATGTGTTCCCTACCCTTCCTGTAAACATCCATGTTCCTCTACCTAAACAAAATCTTCCTCCAACTCTATAGCCTCCTCTTTGATAAGAAAAAAAGGTTCATTACCCTTGTCATTTCTTCCTTGTCCTATTCCTATATTATCGATTTTTCTTCCCCTTCCTCTATTTGCATTTCCTCTACCACCTTCTTGTCTCTCTTTCTTCCTATTGACCATATCTTATGCACTTATAGCCAATTGGAAACTATCTCTAAGCGTCTTAGGAAAAATCAAGGTAATCCCATTTTGCAAGTTTTATATGAGCCTATTAAGATACCTTGCAACATTTTCATCTTTATGCTCTAATCCACCTCTTATGCTCAACTTGTGAAATTCCTCTATGTAGGTCATCAAACCCATCTCCTTTTCTTTCAAGTTATTCCTTATCCTCTATTTTTGGATTGTATTATTTGATGGAAGAGTCACATCCTTCACCATTTGGTCATGTTTGTTCCACCCTTAAAAAACCTCTTTTCCATTACACTACTCCACCATGTCAATGTTGTCCCTCTTAGCTATATTTTGTATAGCTTTACCTTATTTTACTTCACTTATATCTCCATAATTATAATAGTTCTCTTGGGAATCTATCAACCCCAAAACCTCTTCACTATCTATCTTGCCATGATAGATATGGAAATCAATTATTTTCTTTCTTCTACCACATTGAAATATCTTCAACAACCTTATCATCCTTCTTTCTTCAAGATCTAAGTCCCCTCCATCCTCTCCATGAGGATTCTCAAGTGCTTAAGCATCACTTTCTTGTTCTTCATGCACATCCCTCGTAGGAATCCTTTCCAAAGCTTCCAAGATTTCCAAGATGGTTGCATTTTACTTGCTTACTTATCTCAGTTCTCTTTACCTTATTGCATCTTAGTCTCTTTGTTTCCTCAACTCTCTATCCATTATTTTAGTAGCTTATATCAGCTCTTGTATCTCCTTCTTATATATTTTTTGGAGGCATCTTCTCAATATAACAATCTACAACACAAGTAACTAATTTTGCACCCCTCAATAGATCTACTAGATTTGATACCAATTATTTGAGGATTCAAACTAGATCCCCAAGAAGTAATAAACATTCAGAAAATGACTTGTTTAAAGAATAGATTCAAACCATTAAACTAAATACCTACCCTTCTCTGTAAGGGTCCCTCCAAATGTTCAAATTGGTTTACCAAATTTATTGGCTTGTCCCAACTCTTTCTAAGGTCTTTAAATATCTCAATTAGGTTGTTCCAATAGTCCAAATGCATATCTTTAATAGGTTTATTCAAAACCCCTTACTTGGACATTATCTAGGCTTGATCTTAGTATCGCTATGAATCAGGTAATTCCTTATTTTCACCAATTTCTCCCAAACCCCATACAAGTAAATTATAGTTACAAATACTACTACTGGAGTATGACAACATATAGCAATCTCATTTTTAGTTCCTTTGGACCAACTATTTGATCCAACACTATGGATTCAACAAAATAGGCCTAATTACCCTTCACTTACAAAGAAACTCTCAATATTTATAACCCAAGGCCCTATATAGGCTATGGTAATATTCTATCATGATCTAAAACAACATATTTTCACACCCATCTACCTAGCAATGGGCATTTGATAGGCTAACTACCAAACCCTCAGTCTTATGCCCTCAAAACTAGGGCTTTCTCAAAGTGCCTTCTCCAACCACTTTCAAATTCAAACAAAGGTTACTTCACCTTTCCTTGAACATACATGAAATATTATAAAGGAAAATATCACCTACAAACCAACAATTTCCATTTTGAAGAAAGAAAGCATTTCCCCTTTATCTCTAGTCATCTTAGTTTCTTGCACCAAAATCAAATCCTATTTATGCTACCAAATCACATTCCACAAAATATCCTTCTTATGAGGAGAATTCAATCCTCTAATATTCTATGATATGATATTCCTTTATAAATTTTGTTACAACTCTCCTAGATGGTGAACTGTCTCCCATTTACTATATCAACTTTACTTGCCAATTCTCTTATTTCTTTATTATTATTCCTACCCAAACAATAATTCTTACCTTCCACATTAGGTTTGTAATTTCTCTTAGTAACCATGTTAAAAAAGGGGCTAGTAGTCGAGAACTTCTTCTTCCTACTATTGACTTCTACCCATTGGCTTTGAGCTTTGTTGGTGCAGGAGCACCTAGGAAATATGCCAAGTTTCCTAAATCATTTTTGGCTTGTAGTGGTCTTGGCTAGACCACATGAATAAGGGCTATGTGATAAAGCCCCAAGTGTGTGAGTTGTGTTTGTAAATAGGTTTTTGTTGTGTTTGAGTTCCCAAGTTGCTTCTATGTTGGAAAAATTGCTTAAATTGCTTGTTAGAGCCTAGAATGGTCAAACATTGACCAAGACCCCAGGAGGATGGGAAAGATGGAAAATATGTTAAAAGTTGTAATTACATGGAAATGGATTCATTTAACCATGTTTGAGCTCATGGAGCCATTAAATGCACAATAGTGCAAAAGTTGCACTTGGCAACTTTACAACTTTGCAAAGTTGCTTGACAACATTAACAAAAAGTGCTAAAACTTTATAAGGGTTTCAAGAATCAGTTGGAAACCTATGAGATATATTGATTCACATGGGTAAGAGGTATTTAAGACCAATCCAAGTCAGTTTGAGGGTAGGCACATGCTTTTGTACAAATTTTGGCATTGGAATGAAGAGCAAACTAAGCATTTTGATGACAGTTTTCTAATTTCACCCTTCATCCACACCTTTAATCGATTGATAGGGTTGTTTTTTTCACGTGGTTTGATAGTGTATGGAATTTAGATGCTTTCTTAAATATTAGAATTTTTTTTTATCAGTTTCTTTACTAGTTTGAAAAATCTTTTTAAAGTTGCCAGTTCACTGGTCTGTACAAAGCAATCAGCAAAGAAACCTCTATAACTTGAATTCCAATGGTGGAACCATGATGGCCTTTTGGAATCAAGTAATAGACTATATAAAAAATGTAAATATGTATTTTGGTCTTGTTTTCCAGAGGTTTTTTTTTTTTTTTCCAAGAGGCCCTAGGCGAGTTTGCAAACCTGGCTAGGCAATGAAATCAGCAAATAAGTGTTTGAAAGGAGCATAGAATGGGATGTTAGTGGTGCAGGGGCACCTTGAAACATAGGTCCCTCACCTTTTCTTTTTGTTGTGTTGTGCTCCAAGAGAGCTCTTGTAAATAATAATAAGGGTCATTGGACCTAAGTGTGGTAGTTGGGGTGTAGGAAGTCAAAATGTCCTAAGTAGAGTGCAAAATGGCCTAAAAGGCAAGGTATACCTTACCATGGGGTAATGGGTAGCTTAAGTGATGAGTAACTAACTTATGAAAGGGTCTATATCATGAAATTTCTAAGGGGTGACCTATTTGACAAGTTGGAAGTGTAAAAAGGCACAAGCAAGAAAAATTGCAAAAGTTGCTCTATTGCAATTTTGCAATTTTTGAAAAAAATGTTGTCCTTTGCTAGAAATTGGATTTTTTTTCTTTAAAACATAAAGAGGCTGATGAAAAACATTAGGAGGGGAGGAAAAGACCTAGGAGGAAGTATAAATGACTTCCCAAACCCTAAAGTGAGGAAGAAGTTGTCATTTTGAAAAAAATAAGTGCTATAGCATGCATTTTGAGAGCAAAAAGACTGGTTTTTTTTCAGTTTTGAGGTTTTCCTTTATTGTTTTTGCATGTTTTACCTGATATAATGTTATATGGCATGATTTAGAACAATTTTTATTTGGGAAGTTTTGCTTGAAAGCATTTCGTTTGGTAGTTGTAAAAATCTTTTGTTTTTAGGTAGTTTGCTGTCCAATTTACAACACTTTGTAAAGAAAATGAGATAACTCACTATCCCATCATAGGAATTGTATGGCCTTTTGGGGATAGTGAGTACACTCAATGTAATATAAGAAAGAAAAATCAGGGCCCTTCAAAATGCTAGCAAGCATTTTTAATCTCTTGCCCTAAGCGAGCCAAAGCAAGCTCGGTTAGGGAAGCAAGCCCAGTTAGGGAAGAGTTGCATAAATAAGCATTTTACATTGCAAGATTGTGGATTTTGTTGCAGTTCACTGAAGGAGGTTGGAATAGGAGTGAAAGGAGATTCTTTGGGTGAAAGGGCAATTCTCCACCAATCCATTTGGCCAACAAACAAGATAGGACAGCAGGTTGTCCTTTGATTCCTTGTAGCTCTATTTTGGAGCAATTTGGTGAAATTAGTAAGGAAGAAGGCTTCAGCAACCTATTTTGACATGATAAAGGAGTACATTGAAAGGGTGTGAGATTCCTTCCATGATACTACAAGTGGTTGGAAATATTGGTCAAGAAGACCTAGTTTGATTGAAGGTTTTGAATGATCTTCATTGAGAATGGCAGCCTGGCACGTAGCAAGAAGTGAAAACTTCTCAAGATAGTGGAGAAGGGTTTAGGATTGGGGGATATTTACTTGAAAAATATCCTATAAATCCATGTGGTGATCTTGGAGGACACCCTAAGTCTCAGAGGTAGACTGGAAACATGAATCAGTGATTGATTCATCCCTTCTCTCCCTATCAGTTGGGTGCAATACAAATTCATGGAAGGCAAGCGTGGTGAGTGAAGGAAATTAATTCTAGAAGATTAGTCATTTAGATTTCATTTGAGTGGTGGAAGTAAAAACCCTCTATATTCCTGTTCATACAAACAAGAAACCCTTGTAAATACGCATATTTTTGGAAATCCCTTGTACAGATGACCTGGGTGTTGCAGACCTTAAAAATCTTCAAGGGGAGCCAAAAGGGTACCAAAATCATAAATTTTTTTGAGTTCTTCTTAAGGGTTTGAGGAGATATAAGACAAAAAAATAGTTTTGGAGGCCTAATTTGTTATTAGTCCTAGTAGCCCTCTTAACTATGCAATCTGCAAATCGATTGGAAACCCAATACTCCAATCCAATTAGTGATCCTATTAACTATTGAATGAGACCTAATACAAGCCTTGGAATTCAATATATCCAAGAATGCACTCCTGGAAGCCAGTTGTGAAGAACGGTGCAATGAGAGCACAAGGGAGACCCCATGGTGAAATAGAGTTTTGAGTTGATTGGTGAGGATTAGTGTAATAAGGGAATAGAGAGAAGATTCCCTTTGAATAGGGTATAGGAGAAATACCCTAAGAGACTAGGAGAAAGCCTGGAGTGAGTTCTAGTAGTTGAGGCTACAAACTTGTTCAAGATCCTCCCCATCATTTGTCCTCCAACTCCAAACTATTTCCAATACCAAACTAAAAGTGATTTTCTAGAACAATTAAAACTAACAACACTAGAAGGCTAGATTACCATGCACCATGTACCTAGTACATACCAACTATTATAAAGACTCAAAATTGGCTATTTCAGTCTGCCAACTAGGCCCAGTTTAAGGCCATTTACAAAGCAACTCACAATCCCTTGACTTTTGGAACTCTGATGACCCAAAATAGTCTTAAGAGATGACTCAAATGCAAGGATTCTTTTTTTTTTTTGGTCTCATGATCAACTTTACAATGGTTTTTACAAAACCCTCCTTTCTAACCCCTTTACCCTAGGGCTTTCTAGAAATCTTACTTTGCAATGTCTCTAGATTCCCAAAATGGTTTAAACACCTTCACTTTGTTTATATTAGATGATTTCCAATGTAAAATGAAACTCTTGTTTAGAGAAAACACTAAATCCACCTTTGGAGCAATCAATTTCAACTACCCAAACTTGTCTCCCACACATGCGAATGAGGTTTTAAACTCATTTAGACTCTCAAAACCAAATGAAACCTCCCTTTGGACCCTTTACATGACTTGATTAAGCCCATTTTGGCTTATATTGCCAATGTTGGCAATTTTACAAAATATTGCAATTTTAGTGCCTTTTACATCTTTTAGAGGCTTCGATAGCCTTATTACATTAAATTTAATACTTTTATAGGTCTTTTCTATCCACCCCTAACCTAGGATCAATCCTAATGCAAAGGATAGGGTGATGGACCCAAGTAACAACCCAAAATGAGCAAATTTGTAACAATGTGCCAAGTGACCCTTCTAGGTCCTGATGGGAAAATCCTACAAACAGTCAACTCTAAGATGTTTTTAGGCTTTAATAGGTTTTTTTCTACCCTATCTAGCATTTTCCCATCAACACCTTTCAATTTTCACACTCTCCAAGCCAAAATGCATAATTCACCCAAATGTTGTCAATGCAAAAATTGCAAAGTTGCATTAGCAACTTTTGCAACAATTTAGCAACTTTTAGGAAATAACCATAAAACTGTCTATATTCCTATATTCCTTTGAGGTTTTAGTCTTGTCAAACCTTTTCTAATTCATAGAATTGGAATAAAGTGAAAAATGTAAAAATTGCACTTTTTGTGCAAAGTTGTATTGTTGAAAGTTGTAAAAGTTGCTCAAATTTGCAACTTAGTGGGAAAAAGGTCGTGGGATTGAACTGTCTACTCCGTTAGCTTCAGGTGGCTAGGTAAACCCTATCCTCAACCTTGTCCTATCTTCTTCAGCACTCGAACTTTCTCGGGTACGCCGAACCAAAATGTCCCCAAGAGTCACTAAATGCCATAGGGTTGCGATCTTTGACAGGGCATATCTCGGAGCTCGTGTGAGGTATGGATGTGATTCTAGTTCCTACAAGACCATGTTGTAGAGACCTACAATAACCTCTCTCACTTTTTGGATATCACATTTCGTTTTCATTTTACAATGCCATCTCAGGTGATGCTGAAACTTGCAGTGTTAGCTAGTACAAAGTTGCCAACTGCCAAATCTCTCTCACCTTTCATCGTGGGATCGAACTATCTACTCCGTTAGCTCTGGATGGCTGGGTAAATCCTATCCTCAACCCCGTCCTATCCACTTCAGCGCTCAAACATTCTCGGGCACACCGAACCGGAATGTCCCTAAGGGTCACTAAATGCCACAGGGCTGCGATCTTTGACGGGGCATATCTTGGAGCTCGTGTGAGGTATGGGTACGATTCTAGTTCTTATAGGACCATGTTGCAAAGACCTACAATAACCTCTCTCACTTTTTGGAGATCACATTTTATTTTCATTTTACAATGCCATCTCGGGTGATGCTGAAACTTGCAGTATTGGCTAGTACAAAGTTGCCAACTGCCAAATCTCTCACCTTTCGTCATGGGATCAAACTATCTACTCTATTAGCTCTGAGTAGTCAAGTAAACCCTATCCTCAACCTCGTCCTATCCCCTTCAGTGCTTGAACATTCTCGAGCACGCCGCACCGGAATGTCCCCAAGGGTCACTAAATCCCATAGGGATGCGATCTTTGACGGGGCATATCTCAGAGCTTGTGTGAGGTGTGGATGCAATTCTAGTTCCTATACAACCATGTTGCAAAGACCTATAATAACCTCTCTCACTTTTTGAAGATCACATTTCATTTTCATTTTACAATGCCATCTCGGGTGATTCTGAAACTTACAGTGTTGGCTAGTACAAAGTTGCCAACTGCCAAATCTCTCTCACCTTTCATCATGGGATCGAATTGTCTAATCTGTTAGCTCCAAGTGGCTGAGTAAACCTTATCCTCAACCTTCTCCTATCCACTTCAGTGCTTGAACATTCTCAGGCATGCCGAACCGGAATGTCCCTAAGGGTCACTAAATGCCACAAGGCTGCAATCTTTGATGGAGCATATCTCGGAGCTCGTGCAAGGTATGGATGCAATTCTAGTCCCTACAGGACTGTGTTGTATAGACCTACAATAACCTCTCTCAATTTTTGGAGATCACATTCCATTTTCATTTTACAACGCCATCTTGAGTGATGTTGAAACTTGCAGTGTTGGCTAGTACAAAGTTGCCAATTGCCAAATCTCTCTCACCTTTCATCGTGGGATCGAACTGTTTGCTTCGTTAGCTCTGGGTGGTCGATTAAACCCTATCCTCAACCTCATCCTATCCCCTTCAGTGCTCAAATGTTCTCAGGCACGCCGAACCAGAATGTCCCCAAGGGTCACTAAATCCCATAGGGCTATGATATTTGACGGGGAATATCTCAGAGCTTGTTCAAGGTATGGATGTGATTCTAGTTCCTATAGGACCATGTTGCAGAGACCTACAATAACCTCTCTCACTTTTTGGAGATCACATTATGTTTTCATTTTACAATGCCATCTCGGGTGATGCTGAAACTTGCAGTGTTGGCTAGTACAAAGTTGCCAATTGCCAAATCTCTCTCACCTTTCATTGTGGGATTGAACTATCTGCTCTATTAGCTTCGGGTGGCTAAGAAAACCCTATCCTCAACCTCTTCCTATCCACTTCAGTGCTCGAACATTCTCGAGCACGCTGAATCAGAATGTGCCCAAGGGTCACTAAATCCCATAGGGCTGCGATCTTTGACGGGGCATATCTTGGAGCACGTGCGAGGTATGGATGTGATTCTAGTTCCTACAAGACCATGTTGCAGAGACCTACAATAACCTCTCTCACTTTTTGGAGATCACATTCCATTTTCATTTTACGATGCCATCTCGGTTGATGTTCAAACTTGCAGTGTTGGCTAGTACAAAGTTGCCAACTGCCAAATCTCTCTCACCTTTCATCGTGGGATCGAATTGTCTACTTTGTTAGCTCCGGGTGGCCGGGTAAACCCTATCCCCAACCTCATCCTATTCCTATGTGATAATGGATAATCAATATTAACTAACTTAAAAGATGTTAAGAAAAGGGGAAATTTAGTTAACAACATTGGAAATTTAGTTTAAAACATTGATAAATTGTTAATGAAGATAAAATATTGAATGGACTTATATCAAAGGTAGTGATGTAAAACTAGAAGATATGAGTCAAAGGGGGGTAAATGAACTATTGGTGAATGCTACTCAGGGAGAGAAGTGTTATAGTTAAGATATGAGTCAAGCAAAGACATGAAGTAGAGAAGTGTTGCAAGGAGGAGATGAATGGTTCATTAGTTCTATGAGTATTTTCATAAGGGGGAATATATAATAGAAAAAAGTGGAAACATTATTGTGTTTCATCATAATTTGAAGATGATAAATATTGGTGAATAGAGGAGGTTTGAGGCCATGCACCAATTCATGGACCAATTATCTAGTAATTACTTTGAAAACCAAACCTAGTGTGACCTTATTAGGTCTATGTACTTTACATGGGTTAGGTGCTACAGGAATGGAATTGGGAATCTAGGCTTTGGAGTCTTAAATAAATTTCAAAAGGGTGTCTGAATCTACCCATAGAATAATTAGATTTCAACTTAAGAGGAATTTAAGTCCAAAAAATTAGATTAGGAGACCTACAAGGAATTCTATGATAGTCAACATTTTTTACTGTATGACAATTGGAGGGTTAAACCAAGAGTTGATTCTCAATTAGTTCAACATAAGGAAGTTGTCCCAATAGAAACTTGGAGTTGGTGAAGCCATTGGTGAAGAGTTACAGTTATTGGCTTGGAATAGGGCTAGTGTCCCTAAAAAAAAAAGGTGGAAGATCTTGATTGGAGAAATACTCACCTTGGAGGAGTTCACAAATGACCCTATCACTTTAGATAGGCCACAAAAATGATATCCTAAAGGAGTAAGATATTAGGAAGGCCACAAGTTTAGTTTGGTAGATTAGGAAGAAGAAAGTGCTTAAACCTCACTTCTTGCTCAACATCTCTGCATTAGTGAGGGGGAGATGAAGAGGATAGATGGCTACATAGATATAGAAAAAATAGAAATTATGAAGAGGGGGGGGGGGATAAGAGAGAGTGAGATACAAGGATAACATGAGCCAAAACTACCAAATTGTAGTTCTTGAATCCTTCATTAGAAAATAGACACCCAAATTTGAATACGAGTCTACAAAACAACATGTTCCTTCCACTTGTCATACTCTTTTATTTCCTTTTAAAGATGCTCTATGATTTTCCATAACATGCATTGTAAATTTGTTAACAAGTATAGCTCCCTCTTACAAATATCTTATGTGTCATCTTAGATTCATCCCCCTCTCATGTGAGATATCTCTCTTTCTTATACATCACAACTATTTATTAAACTTTTATTCTTACCTTAATCTAGTTACTATAGAATAATAACAACACATTTCAATCAGCTAGTGATTATGTTACAATCATTAATGTATGAAAACACATAAAACTATC
This sequence comes from Cupressus sempervirens, assembly GCA_028749045.1. Taxonomy (NCBI): domain Eukaryota; kingdom Viridiplantae; phylum Streptophyta; class Pinopsida; order Cupressales; family Cupressaceae; genus Cupressus; species Cupressus sempervirens. The sequence goes on from CM053791.1 coordinate 14,320,565, forward strand.
AGTGATTATGTTACATTTATGATTTTTAAAATGACTTTTTTTGCAAATAATCCATCTTTTCTCTACAATCTCTAACATTTTTCAATTGATGATAAAGAATGGTGGTTATGTATTGAAGCTCAACAAGCTAATTGTGTTTTTTCTTCTTGTCTATATTCTTTTTGTAACAATGGTTTTTTCTTCTACACAAACTTTGTGACCACTTGTGATCAAATTTTTTTCTCATTTTTAACATAAATGTTTAGAGAACTTTTGATCTAATTTTGTTGGATAGAGTAATTTCAAACTACTGATTTATTTAATGGAGTTCCTAATAAATCTCAAGGTTCTCATTTAGGTGACCAATTGCCAGGAGGTCCACGAATATTGCCTGATAAAGTCTATTGCCAATCAATATTGTATCAAAAATTCAAACTAATTAGGTATTGAATTAAACTTGATAAACAAATGATAGAGAAGGAAAACTTTAAACATGAACAAGATCATCAATCATATGACGATGACATATTGAAAATGATTAACTTATGATTAAACAATGATAAAGTTTATTGTTAATCAATATTCTATCAAAGTTTTGAATAGATTAGGTATTAAATTTAATTTCATACATGCACATATCTAATTTAATGTCATACACGAACATATCTAATTTAATGTCATACATGAACAAACATATCATATCATATGTCGTATATGAACAAACATATCATATATTAACCAATAATATCATAATTCAAATAATGTCATACATCAAATATAGAATGTCATATACATCAAATGTGTATCAAATATGTCCACCGATGCCTATATATATACATGTCTAGATCAACTACATCATTTCCTTCCCACGAGGGGAAGGAAACAAGTCTCTTGACATCCTCTGTCGTCGTGTGGAGGGAGACAGTGGTGATGACGAGGCCCTCCTGACACGCTCACTCGACCTCTTGTTGAGGCTCTTCTCCAACTCCAAATGATACAAAGAAAGTAGATATGAATCAATATTTATTATACATTGAAATCAAATATATGTATACACAAAATCAATTATTTTCTTACCGCCAACAAATAGTCATTCTGTAAGTTCACCTCAAATTCTCGTGGACGATTAGGCATGACGAGACCCTACAACAATTCAATAAATATAATCACTTATACATAACATTATAAATTTTAAGATTAACTATTATAAATAACAACTAAAATGAAGAAAATTCTTTCATACCTCCGTCAGTGGCTGTGAGCTAGCCACAATTGCGGCCACTCCACTATCAACAAACTGTCACAGATGAGGAGGTGTGTATGACATCATGAGCTGCATTTCATACAATACACGTTACATCTAACATGAAACATAAAATAAATATAATCAAATGAATTAAATTAACATGAAACAACTGTACCTATGTGAAGCTCGTACGATGTCTATGCTTTGAGTCTGTGGTAAAGTTTGAGGGTCCTATGGAGAACTGATGCACATGCATAATTTTTTTTTCAATCCTTAATATGATTACGTAATAAATATATGTATTAATTAAAATGATTAAATCGACACATACCTCAGGACTCGTGGAAGGGACAAAAAATGGGCCTGGAGGATCGCTGCTAGGCCCAGCAACACTCTGACCCTGAATTTTGAACAATGTCAATAGATGCTAATTAATTAATCATTCACTATACATATGAAATGTGATAAAATTAGTAAATTATAATTGTAATTTACCTGTGTGTCAATGCCAAATGTGTTGTTCAGGAACTGATCAATGACAAGCCCATCATCTGCACCATCTCCAGCATGAGTGCCAAATGTGCATAGGGATCCGCATGAAGTGCACATGTGACCACGATGCACAGAAGGCCCCCCCTCAACTAATGGGCTCGTGGAATGGATGAGGGTCTACGTCAAAGCATTAATGGTCCCTAGAGTGCTAGTCTCTACATTTTCCTTCACAACTGAAGGAATAGTCACATGCTCGTACTGTGGCTTGACCACAAGTGCCCTAACTACATTAGGGTCATGACGTGCTCCCGACCTCTCAAATGATGACCCTCCATCTCTACCCTGGGAGTCTAATATATCAAAATAATTGGGGATCTCCCCAAGGACAAACTCACAATATAATTTCTTCAAAAAATACATGGGGACCTCGTGATTGTTGCATGGAGGGGCATCAAAAACCATCCACCATCTATCCCAAAAATTGTTTCTAATAGCATCATGTATGCACTAATGGATGGGGAATCATTTAGTACCCTCTTTAACAGTATTTTGCTCACCGGGTTTTCTAAATAATGCACATATACTACCTTTTGGTATTTCTTTTTTTTTAACATCTTCATATGACAATTTATTTTCATAAAATCTTTTTTGTTCATCCCTCTTAACCCGCCAAATATCTAACTGATCACTAACTGAGGCTATTTGGGTGTTAATGGATTTGAGGGATGATGCCAATTGAGCCCTCATTGGATTGGTTTGTCTGGATTTTTTCAATTGAGCAATGAGTCTTTCTAATTCAATTTTGCCTTTCTCTATTTCATTTATTATATTTTCTTATGTGCCTGGCGGAGGCCTTGCAATTGATTCGAGTTGTGGAATTTGTTGTTCTTCTTGAGGAGGGTTTTGGTTTTGAGGGTTTTGAGGCTCTTGTGGATTTTTTGGTTGAATATGGACATTTCCTGATAAAAAATCAATTGAAATCCAAATAAATAAACAAATCTAAATGAAATTTGTAAAAACCCTACAAAACAATATAAAAAACCTACAAAACAATATGAAAAACATATTAAACAACGCAAAGTTAATTTTATATCACTTACGGCATCATCGTGGGTGTGCTTGTTGTCTTCGATTTCGTTGGTGAGGAGGCATATTGGCAAATGATGGTGAAAACTTGGGTTTTTGACCCATGTACGTGCTATTCTCTATGGGAATAGCAAAAAATGAAGATAAAAATGATGGGATGCGGGTCTACAGCCCATCATATATACTTTTTTGATTACGCAAATAGCATGTACGTGCTATAGCACACACACACTATTGAAATTAGGAGAAAAAAAAAATCTTGTCACCTTTTTGGCACCACAACTTGGTGCATATGCCCACCATACACATGCAAGTTTGGGGTAAGTACCATAATAAATCACGAGTCAAACATCAAATGTTCAGTTATAACAATGCATCATTACAAATATGAAATAGTCATTATTAAAAAATATCATCTCACATCACTATGAAATAAATCTCATTTGTTAACTATGAATCATTAAACCATCATTAATACACTAGTAACCAAAGTCATTAAACAACACGTGAAATATAGTCTACCAAGTAATCATCATTGATACACAACTAATCCAAGTCATGAAATAATATCATAATACTATAAATCCAATATCTCTAAAACTAATCAATGCACAAAATTGGCCTAAAAGAATTTGGCAACCAGAACATAAAAGCAAGCATTACATTCTTCCTTTACTGATGTGGGCATCAATCCAAAAAAATTCTTCCAAACAAACTTCCTCTCCTAGACAACATCCTCAATTTTGTTCCTCAAAATTTTATATGCCCTTGTCTTCTGCACAAATTTATTCGCATAATCTTTCATTGATATTTCCATAGGATGCTTCCCTAAATGTGGCATTACTTGGGCTAATGTAGCCTCTCTCATTTTCTTTTCAGTAGTTAATTCCCATTTCCATTTTGAATCAATTTTATTGTACAATTCTTGTAAAAAATCTTTACGTAACCCTATTGGTGTATATTTAAATTTTACCATCATATCTACAACAACCTGTTCAACTTTCTCTAAAGTTTCATACTTAACACACTTAAAACCAATTAATCCAACTGAACTCCTTATATTTTCATGTGCCTTGTTAATTTCTTGAGGTGCTCTCCTTGGTACCCTTTAAAACTTTCTAAAGTTATGAGACTCGTTCATTTCATCTTCATCAAGTTTGACAACTAATTTTCTCCTAGGCCTTTTCTTTTGTTGGCCTTGTTCAGCCTCTTTAGCCTATGATGGTCTCTTCTTTTGAATTTTTCCCTTGACCGACCTTGTGATCTTTACCAATCCCTTCCTTGCTAGCTTGAAAAATGCAGGGCTTTTTTCCTTGACCCTTTGTTTGGTGACCCTCTATGGGGTGGAAACGGGCAGGGTTACCACTTTCTTTAGGCTCTTCTTTAACCTAGGTTCAACAACTATAACTTCTTTTCCCTTAGTTTCCCGAGGCTCAACAACAAAAAGTTGTTTACCTTTGCCTTCATCTTCTTCATGATCACCTTCACTGCTAAGGTCTTCTGATGCAATGCAATACAACCACATAGCGGAAACACAAGAACAAGAAGAAACAAATAATAATATATTCATAAAATATAATTGATTGCATGCAATGTGTCAAGCTATAAGGCCTTCCTGGTTATGGCCAAATACAAAGTAAGTAATAGTTCTGCAAGATCCCTCAAGATCCAATCCCAAACCCTGGCTACTAGCCCTTCTCAAAATTCGCTCTTCCAAGCTCCTCTACTTCTCCTTGCTGAATGATCATGCCTAAAGACTTCCCCACAACCCCTACTTATACCAATCTAAGCCACAGGTCAGCCCAAAACACAAATTAAATACAAATACATAAATTAAATGCCAAAGTCGGCCTCCTACAACAATTAAATTCCCAAAATCAATGTCTTAGTAAAATTGTGATATCTCTTAGATTTGGATGAATTAGAACTCATACTTCAAAATGTAGATAGAAATCTACGCTCTCTTCAATTTTTGAAATTTTCATCCTCTAACTCATTATATAAAATTAGTTACATGACTTGCAATAGGAACAAAATTTCTAGACCATGCCGAGCAACCAATATTCACCAAGCTCCATAACCATTAACCAAAATCCCTCTCAAACATGCAGGATTGCAAGCGAACCCAAGATGCTCCTGCATCACACACCCTAGGTTCAAAAAGATGTTCTAGTAACTGGAAGAACATCTTTTGGGATTCAACACATAAATCCCAAACTGGTTCTTCACATACATATCCTCTGAGTCTTTAACTTGTACACTCTTTCCCTTGTTTTTGTTCTGCACATCCACCATAGGTGTTCCACAGGTCTGATTTCCATGCTGATCCTCGACTTTCTCAGAATTTGCCAATTTAACTCAACTACCAATACTTAGGTTCCTCCTACTAAGGTCTTCATTCTACAAAGGAATCAGGGAAAACTTCCTACCACCTTTTTCAATTGTAAACACAGCCTTGCAATCATACTTCCAAGGTCTACCAAGCAACACATGACAACTGTTCATATCCACAATATCACACAACACTTGATCCTTATACTGCCCAATCTAGAAATCAACAAGGCATTGCTCCCTCACTTCAAAAGCATGCTCACCCTGCAACCAGCCAATCCTATAAGGATAAGGATGCCTCATTCTCTTCAAACCAAGTTTCTAAACCATCTCTTTAGCAACAAGGTTATCAGTACTACCACCATCCACAATACTACCACCATCCACAATCACTTTGCAGACTTTACCACCAGACTTACAATGAGTTTTGAACAAACTAGTCCTCTGAAAAGAGTCCAATGTCCTCTCACCAACCAATACTCGTCAAGCCAAAAAACTCTCTCCTTGCTTAGGCTGACTCTCCTGGACTTCAACCTCATTCACAATAGCAGCTATCCTACCAATTGGACATTCAAAAGATCTATGCCCTTCTTGACCACACTTGAAACAATTACCTCTGAATCCACCTCCACCTGCCCTTCTTTTCTGTTCAACAGGTTTTGGTTCACCTTCTGCTTTTGGTTTAGCTTGTGCTGAACTATCCTACTTCTCCTTCCCTTGAAAACCACCTTGATTCTTCCTCTTTAGCTTCTCCTCTTCTCTCAAAGCATACTGATAAGCATCCTCAACTGAAGAAATATTTAGCATACCAACCTCATCTTGAATATTGAATCTCAAACCATTAATGTACCAAGCTACCTTCTCTTTTGACAATTCTCTATGACCAGACTGAATAGTCAACTTGTAGAATTCTTCTGTATAATCTTTCACAGTCATATCCTTCTGCTTCAAATTTTGCAACCTCTTAAATAGCTCAAGTTCATAATCAGCAAGAATGAACTTAGCCTTCAACTTAGTCACCATTAACCTCCATCTAGTGATCTTGATTTCACCTTCCTCTTCTCTGTCTCTTTGTAGTTCCTTCCACCAAAGAGCAGCATGTCCCTTCAACTTTGTTTGTGCCAACCTCACTCTGAGTGGATCCTTAATATCCTCAAGCTCAAAGTATTCTTCCAATTCACAAATCCAATCAATCAAGTCTTCAGGATTCAAAATACCTAAGAAATTAGAAACCTCCATCTTATGCTTTAGCTTCAACTAAGATCCAGGTCTAGCAAACTGACCAACCCTAGTTCCAATAGGTCTCTCTACATGATCAGTTCTATCCTCACCACTAGATCTAGCAACTTCAAAGTCCTCTGCAACTTCCTCGTAACTGCCTTTAGTACCCACATGTCTAGGTACACCACCTAAAGCACTCACAATTTCAGCAATCATGTCACTTTTCATCAATGCTATCTGAGATCTAAACTTTGCCCTAACCTACTCTATTTCAAATCTAAAATCTTCTTTAATCTTCTCTAAGAGCCTTTCTTCAACAGCATCATCAATCTCCTTAGGGTTTGATCTTTTTGGAGGCATATTCCAAATTATTAGAAAACCCTAAGCAACAAATCCACGACCAAAATCTACCTCTTCAACCCAAATCCTAGTGCAAACTACCTCAACTTTGGTGATCTGTCCACACACTCAAGAACAACCTTCGCTTTGATACCACCTGATGCAATGCAATACAACTACACAGCGGAAACACAAGAACAAGAAGAAAAAAATAATAATATATTCATAAAATATAACTGATTACATGCAATGTGCCAGGCTGTAAGGCCTTCTTGGTTATGGCCAAATACAAAGCAAGTAATAGTTATGCAAGATCCCTCAAGATCCAATCCCAAACCCTGGCTACTAGCCCTTCTCAAAATTCGCTCTTCCAAGCTCCTCTACTTCTCCTTGCAGAATGATCATGCCTAAAGACTTCTCCACAACCCCTACTTATACCAATCTAAGCCACAGGTCGGCCCAGAACACAAATTAAATACAAATACATAAATTAAATTCCAAAGTTGGCCTCCTACAACAATTAAATTCCCAAAATTGATGTCTTAGTAAAATTGTGATATCTCCTAGATCCGGATGAATTAGAAGTCACGCTTTGAACCATAGATAGAAATATAGGCTCTCTTCAATTCTTGAAATTTTTATTGTCTAACTCATTATAGAAAATTAGTTACACGAATTTCAAGAGGCACCAAATTTCCAGACCATGTCGAGCAACCAATATTCACCAAGCTCCATAAACATTAACCAAAATCCCTCTCAAACATGCAAGATTGCAAGTGAACCCAAGATGCTCCTGCATCACTTATCCTTTTCCTTCTATTATCTATAGTGGTGTCTCTCCAAGATTGCGTTCCAAGTCTTGGATCATTTTCTTCATTTTCCTATCCAACTTAGGGACTTCAATTTGTGTAATCATTTTTATCTTGTTAGTCTCATATGTGTCAAATGGCTTGGCATTCTTGTCAATTGATTTTTCCAACAATGTTGTAATTGTAGCAAACACTTCATCTACATTCACTTCATAGTGTATAGGCCTTAACCATGCCACCTTCGACGTTACTACCTGAACATATGTATAGTCTACATATCAACTAGAAAATATATGTGGTCATAATATTGATCAACTACCAACTTAGGTATCCTCGACCTATTCTTCATCTTTCTCTTAAAGTCTTCAAAATAATCATCCATATTGGTTTCAAAATTCTCACCTATCTACTCAATATGCTCATTTATCTGCTCAATAATAGACCTTGACTTATCCCAAACAACATCTCCAACTGTGGAAAGGAATTATGTAGATAGAAAAATATACAAATGATAAGAGAACCAAAGTTACATGAGGTATTCTTAGCTTCCTTATTGCTCCAAGGATATTTGTAATTTGAATCAATTATGGCTTAACCAAGTCATAGATGTGGTTCTTCTTGACTAGTTTATATCCCATGTAAACAATTGCACATGTCACACTATTCAGTTGGCTCGACTAATAGAACTTGTGTGCAATCACACAAACTAAAAACTCAATAAATGGATCTTCAATTGAGTTTATTGACATACCTTGGTCATTCCACTTTTACTTTGTGATGTCTTCAATCACGTCCCTCACTTGACAATGAACAGTCTTCACTCAATCAAGAACAAGGTGACCAATTTCATGATCTATGATGGCCCTTGTAATCTTAAATAGATCATTCTCCATCCATAACTTCATATCATATATCATTCTTAAAATAATCTTAATCCATTCAACCTTAAACACTTTGTGGAATGCTAGGGCACAAGTTAACCCTTTCTCGGCCACAGTTTTGTTTTCATCCTTCAATACTCCATTCTCGCACAACTTATCATATGCATCCCTCAATCAAAAATCACCTATCTCATTGATTTTGCACATGTAGTATGACCTTACATCATGCACCATGATTACATAGGGAGAAATTCTAGATAACACTCCTGAGGAATCTCTTGTCAATTCAATCTCTAGATATGCATTAAATTTTGGAGGAGGGCATGCATCATTGTGAACAATTTGAGAATTATTTCCCTTCAATTATTCCCTCTTCTCACTTGCAAATGTAGATAATGTCATTTTACAAACTAGGGTTTCAAACCTTTAAACAATTTCACAAATTAATAACTTAGTTCAAGCAACTTTGCAAACTTACACTTTTGGCCAATGACATGCACTGGAATCTTTCTATAACTCGCATAAATCACTCCTTGAAGTTGTCTAGTTCTTCACTCTAAGAATTTGATAGCTTGGTGAGTTAAGATGAACTCAAAATTTGACTATATACCTTAAAATGGTTGAAATGATCTTCAATTTAATGCTTCATACTCTATTGTTGGTGTAATTAAATATTCACTAATTACACTTACTTAAGATTACTTAGGATAATGCATTGCATAGTTGTTTGTCATTGAGACACTTAGGAGTTTGCACCTCAATTAAACACATGGTGTAGGAGAATTCCACTCTAGGTGGTCATAGTTGTTATCTCATTCCACCTTTAGTGCACTTATCACATTATCATCCTTATCATTGCACATACTTCATTGCATAATGGAGGATGATCCACCTTTGGTGGACATGTGATTCCACCTTATGTGGGTGATAGCTTATCTTCTCCTTATCATTGTCTCTTATCACCTCTCCTATATAAGGAGGCCCATCATTTACATTTAAAATAATCCATTGGATGCCAATCAAGTCCATTATCAATAATATCATTCTTGCATCTTCATGCAATTGTCTTTCCAATCTCTTGTGGAAGTTATCTTGGTCCTTCATTTGATCCTAGGGGTGTTGTAGAGTCACCCAAAACCCTGACATGGTATCAGAGCTCTCATGGTGTGAAGACCTCTTCTCAAGAAGTACAATCTTGGCTTGACTTATTGTTGGTGCAGCATTGGCAATTTGGACATCACAATTTGGAGGAGATTTCGATTGTCGTATTTTTTGACCTTATATTGCAGGCAAAAATTAGAGATTGTCGGTGCAAGTCAGAGGTTGGCATCATATCGAGGAGGTTCAAAAACTCCTAAATTCAATTTTGCTTCATCCAAATCAGACATCTGAGGCCAAATCTAGAGCCATTTGATTTTTGAAGGTGTGGTAGTGGCGATTCAAAAAATAATAATTTAGAGGCAATTTTCAAATAGCGATATCTCCCTCATATGGACTCCTTTTTCAGAGCAATTTTTTTTGTTTTGCGGTAGAATTTCATAATATACATAGTGGTGTAGGTGGTTTTGGATCTCTATCTTTGATTGTTTCTAAAAATTGCAAATCCCATTTTTTGCAACTTTCAAGGCTCTATTTGGGAACATTCGGTAACATTTTCAGGTGCAATTTTTTTGAAAGTGCATGATTTTTTCTCTACTTTCTAGATTTGTAATCAAATTTCAGTGATTTGGAGTGGGCATATCACTCTCAGAATTAGGTCTTTTTTGGCTATATTTGCACTTGGTGAATACTTTGATTTCAATATTCTTAATTGAATCAATAATTTGAAGGAGTTATCAATTGATTTCAATCATCATTTGATTTCATTATGGATTTTTCAAAAGTTTCATTACTCACTTCATATATTATCATGAATGGAAACAAGTAGTTTCTAATCAATTGATGAGTATTGGATTGCTTAGAATGATTCTTGGACAGGATCTAGAACTAGCTACAGGTGTTGCAGAAAGAAGGAAATGGTTTGATAGAAGGGATAAAGCACTTGGCTCTCTTGGATCTACCATCTCTCATGATTTTCTATATAATATTGAATCTTGCACACATCCTCATGATGCCTAGATAAGTCCATGTGATTTTAACAATATTCAAGACTTTTTCTCTAAGTTAAATTCCATTAGAGTGGAGTTTTCTAATTGTGGCATTACTAAAGATGATGAGCAATTGATATTATTTATTCTTTCCAAGCTAGGTCCTGAATATTCAATCTTTGTTTCCACGTTCTATGCTACTATGGATGCTCTTGGTAGTGTATACAAAATGCCTTCTCTTGATGAATTTGTAGCTCAACTCACAAGGGAACAAGCAAAGTTAGCACATATGGGTCAATTGAAGCCTTCCAAGTATCAAGTGTTGGTTGCAAATGACTCGTCTTCAAAGGCTTGCAAAGGAAAGGGAAACAAACAATGCAAGGATACTAAGCAACATGAAAAAGGTAATGACTCTCCTTCAAAACATAATATTGAATCCAAGTCCTCTTCAAGAGAGGAAACATCTAGAAGAAAGAGAGATAAATGTGTTTATTGCAAAAAGTTAGGACATGATGAGCATAGATGTTTCCATAAGAAGATTGATGAACTTACTCACATTCTTCAAAAGAACAATATATAGTTGCCCTCATCAGTGTCTTCTCCTTCTTCTCAGTATCAGCCAGCTACTACATCATCATCATCATCTAAAGGCAAAGGACAAGCACTCATTTCTTCCACACATCTTGAGCAAGGTAAATTGCTTCTTGATTTAGGTGCATCACATCATGTGGCATCTTCTATGGATATGTTTTCTTCTATTCAGCCTTGTCATTCTCCACCTATGTTGATGGGTAATAATACATACATGAAGGTTTGTGGGAAAGGTTCTATTCCTATGAGACAGGATACATTTAATGATGTTCTTTGTGTACCTTCCTTGACCACTAATATCATTTCCATTTACCAAATTACTCATGGGGCACAAGGTAAAATTGTTGAGTTCACTCCTAATTATGTCTGTATTAGGGACATGGAGACTAGAGATGTCATAGCTATGAGAGTTGTTGATCATACATCATGCTTGTATTCTTTTGCATATTTTGTTGATAGTGATGATGGTATCCATGATGTACCTAACCCTTTATCAAGGGTGAATAATTCATGTGAGGAGAACATTGGACACTTCGATCATTTTGTTCTTGAGACAAGTGTTGAACTTCCTACTCCTCCACCTTCTGCTTCTTTAGAAATGAGTTCTACTACTCAACAAGATGATCCTTATGCTTCAGATCTTGTTGTGTGGGATGAATTGCTTGATGCTCTTTTAGATGAGTCAAATAATGCAAATTTGGTTAATACATCTGAGGGAGTTTCTCTTTGAGATACTTCTTCACCTTCTTTGGAGATTGGCTTTCCCAAATCTTCATGTTCTCTTGGTTTTTCACATCTCATAGGTTAGCTCGATGGTGTGACGAAATCTTTAAGCCTGGAGACACCTATTCAGTCTTCAGAGATGTATACATGGAGACCTTCTTCCTCCTTCCTCACTTTTTACATGGAGTGGCTTCTTCATCTTTTGATGTATTTATCTCTTCCTAAGGAAATCCATGTTTCTTGTAGGCATTGGATTATATTTTTCTTGCAGGTACTTTTCATCTACATTGGAGCTTCTTCATTATGGGGGGGATATCATGTCTCCTTATTTCCTTCCTATGGGGGATCAGTCTTTGTGTATTCATGATGTATGCAATTTTTGGGGGGTCTTGAGTACTCCATCCATCCATGCATCTTGTTTTCATCTCTCTTTTTGGAGGATGGTTTTTTCCATGAGGTTTTCTCTCTTTCTCCACTTTATGAGAGATTACATTTCATTTATTGTATTGTGTGTTGTACATGGGTACCTAAAATGGCCTAGTAGTCGGGACCCATTTTGCATTGTGAGTTTAAGTGCATTTCCCTAAGTTGCACTTAAGGGGGGGGTGTTGGTGTAATTAAATATTCACTAATTACACTTACTTAAGCTTACTTAGGATAATGCATTGCATAGTAGTTTGTCATTAAGACACTTAGGAGTTTGCACCTCAATTAAACACATGGTGTAGGAGAATTCCACTCTAGGTGGTCATAGTTGTTATCTCATTCCACCTTTAGTGCACTTATCACATTATCATCCTCATCATCGCACATACTTCATTGCATAATGGAGGATGATCCATCTTTGGTGGACATGTGATTTTGCCTTGTGTGGGTGATAGCTTATCTTCTCCTTATCATTGTCTCTTATCACCTCTCCTATATAAGGAGGCCCATTATGTACATTTAAAATCAATCCATTTGATGCCAATCAAGTCCATTATCAATAATAGCATTCTTGCATCTTCATGCAATTGTCTTGCCAATCTCTTGTGGAAGTTATCTTGGTCTTTCATTTGATCCTGGGGGTGTTGTAGAGTCACCTAAAACTCTAACACCTATGTAGGTAAACACAAAGTGCATGACAATAGTCTCGACTTGCTCTATAAAACTTGACACACATACCTACTGCAACACTTGGTCAATACCATGACTCGGCCCATACTGACATGAAATTTGTGATCTTTAATGATTAATGATTATGATATGATTATATGATATAATAAATGAACCTAGTGCAACTAATAGGTTAATACAAAGGTAATCAAAAGTCAACTTTATAATTAACTACTTATAATAAATGTACTTTAAAATGAATGCAACTAAATGCAAATTATGTAATAATGTATAATATCAATGACATGCCATGACTTTTAATGAATGAACTAAATTTAGTGCAATGCAAAATAAAAATACAACTTTACAATGAGACCCTAATGAAGTGTACCAAACTTAGCTCATAGGAATAGGTAGCAAATGTAGGAGGGAGAATAAACATAAACCCTTTTCTCAAGTAAAGTGAAATGAATGAATCCTAGACTACATGAATCCTAACTATATGAATTTCATGGTATTCACTTGTTTTCATATGGGAGAGAACACCCTAGTTTAATATTGTAAGTGGAATTATGCATTAGGTTCTACAGAAACATAGATGGCAAGGTTCATTTACATGGACTAGATCCTTAAAAAAATTTAAAAAATTAGGAAAATAGATGCATATTTCATAGACATGATGGAATAAATGACACATATGCACTGAAGAGGTTTGTGTACACAAATTCTTTTTTAGGGATATTGGTGGAAAGTGTGTTTATCTATTATCCTCGATAAGCAATGCATAACTATAACTAGAAACTAACAATGATGCCTTGAATAATCAAGAAAACATATCATACTACAAATGATGCGTGTAATCAACATTAACCATTCAATAGGTACCAAGATATTAAGGATTTAGGTCATCTTGAGGAAGTTTTAACTAAAACGCAAAGATGAAATTGACAAAAAGACCTCTTGATCAAGTAGACATTTAATCCACATTTCTTGTTGTGAACTTTATTCCGATGGTGAATCTTAATATGCCAACTTAGGAAGGAATCATCTTAAAGGGAGAATATTATCTATTTGTTCAAAATTTTCATTTGTTTTGTGTGATTGTTTGTTGGAAATTATTGTGAAAGGAACAATCTTCTTGAATTATTTGGTCTCAATATCAGTTTTGTTTATGTACTTTTGCAATCACTATTTTGAAAAGATCAGTTTGATGGGGTGAAGCACAATGTCATGGGATTAATGTGAATCCTTATTGTGATCATGTGATGGGGAATTTCCATGGAGACTAGAGGTATTTTATTGGATTCATGAAAATGTGCCAATTAGATAGGACTCCTAGACAAACACGAGGTAAGTGGGGGAATCCATGAAACAAGGGTGAACCTGATACATAATGGATGTAGTTTACTATACATGGCACCTAAGACAGGTTTTCACCATGGTATTTATCCAAAGTGCTTGATTTCTAAGTTTTCACTACTAGACAATTAATTTCTCTTTCTCAATTTCTTGTTTTGATTTATTTTGACTTTTTTATTATATTTTTTTATAGCACTGAGGTGTATGTTTACGAGATTTTCACCACAACAATGATTTTTTTAGGAACGTATTCTTTTTTTAAGTCTTTCTTCAGGATCGTTTTGCACTATTTCAGACTTTTGTATCTTTTTTATTTTTTAGGAATTTTTCTTAGTTCCTAACTTTTTAGGATCTTTGTGGAATTGATTTTCATTGTACAAGAACTATTGAACTCAAGCATAATAGCACTTGAGGTGTTGAATATTAGCAGGCTTAAGGAGAGGATCTCCCTCTGAAGTTGCAATCTGATATGCCCTAGAATCAAACTGTGTTGTGATGATAAATGATCCAAGCCAATTAGGCTTAAACTTTCCTTTCTTTTCTCATTTATAGAGGATAATCATATTATTTTGTAGGACTAGATCACAAAATTCAAACTCGTGAGGTTTGATCTTCTTGCAAAACTATAGTTGTAGGTGATGTTGATACACGAGGAGGCAGTTTAAGGCATTGGAGAATCTTTCATTAGGATTTATAATTATTGTAATAGGGAAACTAATTATTCTTCTTTGACATTAGATTCTTTGGGGAGATTATGAGGGAAGGGAGATAAATTTCAATGGGTAGGACTACCTTAGAGTTGTAAACAAGGGTAGATGAAGTGAGTCTTATAAGATTACAGATGGAGGTGTGGTAGGCCCAAAGGGTAGGATCAATTTTTAGGCATTATTCATGACTATCTTCATCAACTATCTTTTTAAGATTTTTCAAGATTACTTTATTTATAGCCTTAGCTTGACCATTTCCCCAGGGAAAATACTTAATGGAGAAATATTGGGTAATTTCAAACTTCTTACATAGTGTGGCAACTTTCTTATTTTTTAAAGGGGTTTTTTTTATCAGTCATGATGTCTTGGGAAATGGAGAACAGGCATATAATGTAGTTCAAGATGAACTTTAAAACCTTCTTTACCATGGTGTAAAACAGTGGAATAGCCTTGGCCCACTTTGTGAAGCACTCAGTGGTGACAATAATGTACTTGTGGTAATTTTAAAAATTAGGATATATTTGGCTAACAAGATCAAAAACCTAGTGGGAAAAGATTCATGGTGTGATGGTGGGTTGGAGGTCTTGGGAAGGAGCATGTATCAAATTTACATACTACTAAAAAGGAACACAACATTTCAAAAAATGATAGGCATTTGCTTTCATAGAAGGCTAGTAGTTTCCTATTCTAAGAAGCTTCTTAGCTAGTGGTATTCCATTGGAATGAGATCCACAAATTCTTTAGTGTACCTCTTTCAACATTTTTCTAGCTTCATCTAAATTGAGACACCAGAGGAGGGTTCCATCAAAGTGTTACTAGAAAAGTGTTTCATCTAGGCTAGTACATCGGGTCGTATGACAGATGAAGGATTTTCTTTGGTTATTGGAAAATGTGATGGGTATTATCTTATCATAGAGGTAGGCATAAATTTTTGAGTACCATAGAGACTCAATACCAAAAAATTTACACACTAGCTCTAATTCTAGTTGTTTGTAAGTAGGAAGTAAGAGATTCTTGTCAAGAAATTCACATTTGGAATTATATTCTGGCGTGGCGATCATGGAAGCTATAGGTTCTATTGTTTTGCTTTTTTATTAGTCCTTGGAAACCATTAAAATATTATCTCAGCAAAATTCTATTTAAGATCCTCTACAACTCTATGGTAAGGTAATATCTTCTCATCTTTTGTCTTATATTTATATGTTACTTGTCTTATAACCAATTTGGAGTCACCAAAGACAAGCATGTCTTAATGTTCCAATAAATTATTTGATGAAGTCCTATTACTAGGCCTTCATACTTGGCTATATCATCTATGCAAGGGAATGGAATTTTATAAGACTTAAGAATGAGGTCTCCTTGTGGTGTAACAAACAATATTTATGCCCTGATCCTTTTTGTCTAAAAGAGCCATTGGAATAGAGATTCTACTTTGTACTAGGGGTCAAAATCATTATTGATTCATCTAAAAATTAATCAACTATGATAGGATAATATCCTAGAAGAGGAGCATCTACAATTTGGTCAGTGATTACCTGTCCCTTTATAGCCTTATGGTCTACATAGAAAATGTAAAATTCACTTAGAATTAGAGCCCATTTTGTAGTATGGCCAGTGAATGCAACTTTTGATAATAGATATTTGAGAGGATCCACATTAGTGATGGGTTAGATAGTATGATTAAGTATATAATGGTGTAACTTTTGTATGCCAAAAATTATGACCAAGTAAGATCTTTCAATAGCAATGTAATTCAACTCATAACCAACTAGTGTTCTACTGAGATAGTAAATAGCGTATTCATATCCATTGTCATCTAGCTATACTAAAAGAGAACCCATTGCCACTATGGTAGATGATACGTATAAGATTAAAGGCCAACCTGTAATGGGTGAGACTAGCAATGAAGGATCGCCTAGATATACCTTGACTTGTTCAAATATTTTTTGACATAGGCAATCCCACATGAACTTGATATCTTTCCTAAGAAAATGCATGAAGGGATGGACCT
This sequence comes from Cupressus sempervirens, assembly GCA_028749045.1. Classification (NCBI taxonomy): domain Eukaryota; kingdom Viridiplantae; phylum Streptophyta; class Pinopsida; order Cupressales; family Cupressaceae; genus Cupressus; species Cupressus sempervirens. The sequence continues at coordinate 14,337,522 of CM053791.1, forward strand.
TATCTACTAGCTAGGGCATGAATCTTCTGATGGACTGTTGTATGCCTTGTAATCTGCATAGTTGTTTCAATGTGGTAGGAGGAGGCATAGCAAGAGTAGCTTTCACTTTCATGGGGTCTACCTCAAATTGTCTTCTTGACACTATGTAATCAAATAGTTTTGTTGATTGTACATCTAAAACACATTTCTTGGGATTGAGTTTCACTATGTACTTCTCCAATAGGTCAAAGATTATGATAAGGGAAAAAATGTGTGAGTCTTGTGTCTTGGGTTTTTTGAGGATGTCATCAATAAAGTCCTTCGTTATTATATTTAGAAGATCATGGAAAATAGTAGTCATTGTGCATCATTAGGTAGTATCAACATTCTTAAGGCCAAATGACATGACCTGATAACAAAATTCTCCCCAAGGGGTGGTAAATTTCATTTTATGTTGATCTTCATATGTAATTCCAATTTGATTTTAGCTTGAAAAACCATCCATCAGTGATAACATTTTATGTCCTATTGTTAAATCCACTATGATGTCTATGTTGGGCAATGGAAAATCATCCTTAGGATATGCAAAATTGTGATCTTAGAAATTTGAACAGATGCATATGTCCCCAATAGTTTTATCTATAGGTACAATATTAAAAACCCATTTAGGATAGTCAAGAAGTCATATGAAATTTTCCTATAACATCTTATGTAGTTCCTCTTTTACCAAGAGTGCAACCTTTGGGTGCATCTTATGTAATTTATGCTTAAGAGGTTTTTACTTTTGGATCAACTCCTGGTTCATGTACAACTAGATCTAGATGTGTATTGCAAGAAGGTCTTTATAGTTCCATGTAAAGTTGATTTTTCATTTTTGTTTAGGAATTTAGTCATCTCTTCTCATTCATGTGCATTTAGGGTAGTAGCAATGTAAGTGATGATATAAGCATTTTATCACACAAGAGAGTATGTTATCATACAAGTAGGAAGTTTTTTGTACAAGAAAATGATTACTCATACAACCTTGGAAATTTTTGTCATATGGGAATTAGGAATTGTCGTACATGATCCATTCTTGGCTTTTATGCGTATTTGACTAGTATTATTGTATCTAAAATAGTGGGCACTTCTACCCATGGTCATAAAGTTTGAATAGAATTTTTTGATACTGTTTTGAACGATGCATCTTTCCAAGCAAAATAAATCAATAATGATCAGTTTAGTATAAATTAAATCTAAATTCATGTTTTCCTATGTGGTTAAATTAGTAAATGAACTTATATGGTAAACCATGGTAAATATTGTACTTTTGTCATAAAAAGAACATTGTTAAGGAAATGTATATCATAGCAACTTGGAAGAACACTTGAAAGTTAATTACTTTAGCAATAGCGAACAAGTAGATGTGTGTAACCATCTGATGGACTCTGTTGAAGCTTGGAAATATTTGGTGACACTGTTAGACTTTTTCTTGCATTTTTTATACTCTTTTGAACGATACATCTTTCCAAGACAAAAACAAGCAATAATGATCACTCTAGTATAAAATAAATATAAATCCATGTTTTCCTATGTGGTTAAATCTATAAATGAACTTGTATGATTAACCATAGTAGGTATTATACTTTTTGTCTTAAAAATAACATTGTTAAGGAAATGTATATCATAATAACTTTGAAGAACACTCGAAGGTTAATTACTTAAGCAATAGCAAACTAGTGGATGTGTGTAACCATCCCATGGACTCTGTTGAAGCTTGGGAATATTTGGTGACACTATTATACTTTTTCTTGCATTATGTAATGTACATTATTGCATATGGTTTCAATATTGCATCAAAAACTTGTTCAAGTATTGGGATATTTGTTTATATTTCCTTGCACAATGATTTTTTTGGATGTGTGATTAATCTTGTGAAGTTGAAGTGACTTGTTTCTTGGGTATTGCATAGGTGTGACATTTTGGAGTAATCTACAAGAACTGGCCCAAGTAACATGTGGAGAAGGAAGTGGATTTCCTTGATCTTTGTGTTGTTCAAGGATGGATGATACACCTTTATGAGAACCTCTTTAGAGAATTTTGGACCATATGGCTCATGTATTTATCTTAAATATTTTGAGTTTTGAGTGACCCTTGCATGGGTTAATGAATTATGTCCTCGAGTTGCTTATTTTTGAACTTTTTGGAAAAGCTGGGTGGTTGTGATGCATTTGTATAATTGTCTATTCAATCAAAATATGTGAAACCATAAATTTGTATTAGGTAATTACAAGGTTGCAATCATTAATGTAATATAGCTATGCATATTATTGAGATCATTTAAGGTATATTATTTAATGTGCGTGGAAAAAGTTTATGAATTCACAATTTGAGTGGGATAATTTTAGGGTTTTGGCACCCAAATGGAAAAAGTGCAAATATTGTACAAATGTCATTCTAAAGTTGTTGTTATTTGTGTTGTTGAAGAGTGTAATTGCAAGAGACCATTGAAGAACATAGAGCTAAATTAGAAAGCAAAGTAGTAGATCGATATAGAGGCACAAAAGAGGAAGAAGTGAATGAGGAAAGTTCACATGGACAAGCCATAATAGAAGGAGAATATCAAGGAATATTTCACAAAGGATCTACAAGGAAAGGTGTGCCACACTTTCCATTCAAACTTGAGCTTTCTTTCTTATCATTGCAACTATTGTAAGCCTTTATTAGGGAAAACTTGTATGTAAGTCCTTGAAATCCTCTAGCAAGGTGTTTTTAAGAAAGGGGTCTTAGATCCTCTAACAAGGTAGCTTTACCAAGATTTTTTAATCCTATTTTTTTTTGTACATTCCTAATAGGATGTGTTCTCATAAACAATAGTTGTAGCCTTTAACAAGGCACCCTTTTACCTGCAAGGAAAGGCTAGTGGCTCTATTAATCCCATCGTAGTTTTTACCCTCACATCAAGGGTTTCCATGTATAAATACTCTGTGTTATTGTTGTATGCTATTTTATGTGATCTTGCATGGTTTTATTGCATAACTTTTATCATCATCTTGCTAGTTAAAGAACTGGTAGATAGAGTAGTGACCGATTTGAAAATTCGTATTAATCCCCTCCTAGTAATTATGGGATTGACAATAATATTCTTGATCTTGGGATGAGTTAAGGTGTAATTTCAATTCCACCATCTCAAAAGAAAATATTTTCCTTGATCAAAAAGTTTGTTGCTTCCTTTTTTTGAAAGAATATTCTTACCTCTAACCAATTTAAGGATCATCTAAAATGGAAAGATGGAAAACCATTTTTTGAGATTAAAGTGAGACAAATATATCAGATCTTAAAGGATGAGGCACATATCATTATTTGGATAAATTAGTTGTTAAGGTATCACTGGTTTGAGTCTAGGTGGTCTTTTTTCTTTTAACGTGATGTGAAAAAGTCTATGTGAACCATATAAGACTTGTCTTGGGTGGAAACTTCTCCTTAAGTAGGTTAATGTAGGGGATGTTCTTACTTCCTCGAGGTGTGAACTTTTGCATTGTCATGTGAGTAATGTTACTAAAATTGTGAGTCATATATATTTTGAATGTTCTTCTGCCTCTTGGGTGTGATCACTCTTCCTTGGTCAACCTATGATTTTGAATAGCCCTCTCGGTTTGTCTTAGATTGAAATGCTAGCTGGTTTTGTAGAGATTTTTTATGACAAGCTTCATGAATTTTGGTCTTTCCTATTTTGTGAAATTACATGGTTTTTGTGGATCAAAAGGAATGAAGAGGTTTTTGAGCATAAGAGGAGAAGGCTCACTAAGTTTAATTATAAACTCATTCACATTCCTATCAAGTTAAAGGTCTTCGCAATCATCGAGATACCTAAGAGAAAATTTATGATTATAGCACAAGGCGTGATGTTATCGTACAAGTCTGATGTTAAATCTACTTGCCATTTTCATGAATATAAAGGAATGTTGTGTTGGAAATAATTATTCAAATTGTATGTTTTCATTGATGTTACACAAATGTCAATATTGATCGAGAAAATGTCAGTATTAACCGAGAAAATGTTAGTATTAATCAAACATAATCAGTATTAACCAAGCACAACCAGTATTAAAGCATAATCAGTATTATTAGAGGATAATTAGTATTAACCCATCACAGTCATGCAATAAAGGAACTTCAGTGTTAACCAGGGTGAGTGCACCAAGATGGTGTACAAAAAGGTGGGTATAAGTGGACACCTTTTTTATGAAATCAGGTAAACCTAAACTTGGATGAGACATTTGAGGGTCATCCACTAAAAATGACAAGATGTGTAAAACATATAAATTGTAGTACTCTGAATCTACTTTGTAAACTACTAGAGTTTCTACAAAATGGATAAGATTAGGTGGGTCAAACCCTGTGCACATGAAAAATAGTTCCTGGTTTTAAAAAAAAAACATAACATAGTTGTTTTTGTGTGTAGCACAAAATACCAAGTTATATTTAGTATCCTGCATATCCCTTTGGTAGGATGATAGTTAAGATTCATATATAGAAGTTGTGTATTTTTTTGTAATTTTATGATGAGTATTTTTTTAATTATGAATTATTGAACTGACTACATTCTGAAATTTTGGTACCTATTCATGTACTGAGCATAACTTGCATCACAATAATCGAAAATGATTTTTTTTTAAAGTGTAGAGAGTCAAGTGTAGAATAGTAATATATAATTTATTTTAAATTTAGTTAAGTATACAAAAATTTATTAAAAAAATGGTAGACATATGTCTATGAGGAATGTCAAGGCATTGGTAAAAGTAATTAAAGTTTACACTATTAATGTTGTCCAGAAAAAGAAATATTTATATGGTTACAAAGCTAAGAAGATGTGTAAGATTATGGTGGTGATTTTAGAGATACCCACTTCACCATTAGAAAAAAACCTGATGAAGGAAAAGACAAGAATTCATCGTAGAAGATGAAAAAATGTCTAAAGGAAAAAAAATGGAGGGAAAACAGTCTCCCAAGCCTTTGGGTCATTTTCCTAGGCTATCACCAAGCTACAACCTGATTAGGTTTTTTGGATTCAAATAATCTGATCAGGTTATGAAAATAAAAAATACATTCAAAACTTGATCGGGTTCTATATTACTACTTCACAAGGTTAGATTGAGGGAGGGAGGGAGCGAGAGAGCGAGAGAGAGAGAGAGAGAGAGAGAGAGAGAGAGAGAGAGAGAGAGAGAGAGAGAGAGAGAGAGAGAGAACAGGTTATGTATTCTAATAAAAAAGTGTCTATTGTATCTCTCAATCCTTGTCTCCATCCCCTCCTCTCTCTACATCACTCTATCTCTCTCATTTTCACTCTTTATCATATTCATGCCTCTCTCTCTCCTATCCCCCTCCCTCTTTCTCGTATACCCTTCTCTCTCTCTCTCTCTCTCTCTCTCTCTCTCTCTCTCTCTCTCTCTCTCTCTCTCTCTCTCTCTCTCCCCTATCCCCCCTCTCTTTCTATTATCCCCTTCTCTCCCTCTCTCTCATTCTCTCCATCTCTCTCTCTTTCTATCATATCCCCTCTCTCTCTCTTATCCCCTAATCTCTCTCTCATATCCCCTCTCTCTCTTTCTCCTATCCCCTAATCTCTCTCTCTCTCTCTCTCTCTCTCTCTCTCTCCTCTCTCTCTCTCTCTCTCTCGCTCTCACACACACACACACACACACACACATCCCCTCTGTCTCTTTCACCTATCTCCTTCTCTCCACCTCTCTTGCACTCTTTCTATAGCATATCCCTAATATATCCCTCTCTCTCATATCCCTCTCTCTCTCTCTTTCTCCTATCCCCTTCTCTCTCACTCATTTTCTCCGCCTCTCTCGTACTCTTTCTATATCATATCCCTAGTCTCTCTCACACACATTATTTTTATCATATCCCCTAATCTCTCTCTCACATTATTTCTATCATATCCCCTAATCTCTCTCTCTCTCTCATATCCCCCTCTCTCTCCTATCTCCTTCTCTCTTACTCATTCTCTCTAGCTCTCTCTTACTCTTTCTATCATATCCCCTAATCTCTCTCTCTCTCTCTCTCTCTCTCTCTCTCTCTCTCTCTCTCTCTCTCTATCTCTCTCTCTCTCTCTCTCTCTCTCTCACACACACACACACACATCCCCTTCTATCTCTCTCACTCTTTATATCATATCCTCTAATTATTCTCTCCATCCCCTCTCTCTCTCCCCCTCCCTCTTCATCTCTCTTTCTCCCCCTCTCTCTCTCTCTCCTATCCCCTTCTCCCTCTCTCATTCTCTCCATCTCTCTCTCACTCTTTCTATCATATCCTCTAATCTCCCATAATATCTCTCTCATGTCCCCCTCTCTTATCTCATAATATCTCTCTCTCTCTCAATCATATCCTCTAATTATTCTCTCCATCCCCTCCCTTCTCTCTCTCTCTCTCTCTCTCTCTCTCTCTCTCTCACTCTCTCACACACACACACACACACACACACTCTCTCTCATATCCTCTAATTATTCTCTCCATCCCATCCCCCCTCTCTCTCATACCCCCCTCTCTTATCCCATAATCTCTTTCTCTCTATTATATCCTCTAATTCTTCTCTCCATCCCATCCTCTCTCTCTCTCTCACATTCTCTCTTTGTCCTATCCCCTCCCTCTTTTTCTCCTATCCCCTTATCTCTCTCTCTCTCTCATTCTCTCCATCTCTCTCTCACTCTTTCTATCACATGCTCTCTCTCTCTCTCTCTCTCTCTCTCTCTCTCTCTCTCTCTCTCTCTCTCTCTCTCTCTCTCTCTCTCTCTCTCTCTCTCTCTCTCTCCTCCATTCACTCTCCCTCTTTGCATCCCCTTCTATCTCTTTATCCCATCCTCACCCTCTCTCTCTCATTCTCTCCATCACTCCCTCCCTCCTTCAATCTACCTCTATGGAGTAGTAAACCAGAACTAGATCAGGTTTTGTATAACCTGGTTAGGTTATTTGTCCATATGGATAATGTAATTAGAACTCAATAACTTGAATAGGTTATACAAAACTCGATCGGGTTATTGAAAATTGTAAATAAAACATGTCAATGGTTATTATGTTGTTTCAATGCGGTTTGAACCAGATTTTATTGTTGTTCACATGTATTTGTATATCAGGTATACAAGTGTAAGGTTTTTGTGCTTGGAAATGCTAAATTTTATATTTTTCATGTGCCAACATCTTATTTTATGTTAGTATCGTATTGCTTATTTTATTCATGTTATTGTTTGTAGGGTAATTTGCATCTAAAATCATGGGAACGAACAAGAGAGGAATGATTAGAAAATGAGAGGCAGCAAAGGCAAAAACAAGGGAGTGTATGAGGAGATTATGTAAAGGTACATCATCAAATGCCTCCAATGTAAGTGATGAAAATATACCTATTGATATTGATGTCAAAAACACACATATTTTGACAAACGAAAATGTTCAGCATACCTCAATTGAAATGATTATGACAAATACACTTACGTCACCTGATGCCTCTATTGCGACATCTCAAGTTGAAATGATGAATGCACATGATGTAAGTAATGAAAATATAGAGCATGCACGTACATCAACATCTCCTAGAATAATTTTTAGAAAACCAAAGTTTCTAATTAACATTGATGAAAATATTTTGAAGCCAATGCATGATAACATGTCATAAAGAAATTGTAGGGGAATTGTTCAAAAGATTTGGAATAACTATTTTGAAAATTTAAATCAAAGTGAAAGATGCAAACTTGTTGTTGAAATGGTTAAAAATCTAAAATTTAGAGAGACAATGAGAATTTGGGGTTAAGAACATCTAAAAATAGTAGTGAAAGAACCATTGTTAGAAATCTCTTTGATGCATACAAATACATTGGTTCAAAATCACGTACTAAAGATGCTAAAACAACTCAATGGATCCTCGCATCAACTAAAATGGGAAAGGAAATGCAAAAATCTTATATGGTAAGAAAAAAAAGTAAATCATTAAGGATAAGTAGAACAACGTTAGTCAAAGCCTTAGTGAGGTGAGAGAAAATTGAGAATTCTAATGAAACTTCTTTTTTGTCATTCCAAGGTAGACTCCCACGTAAGGATAAAGTTATTATTGATGCACTAAGAACATTAATAGAAAACTTTTGGCATGACAATAGAAGGGTTTCACCAAACCAAAAATATGTTGTCAAAAGATGAATTGGAAAAAAAACCATGAGACACATGCAAAAAAAAAAGTTGGATACGACTCAAACACAATTTTATGAAATGTTTCTTCAAAGATTTCCTCAAATTAAAATCAGCCAAAGGTTTTTTGAGATGAAAAAAACATTCTATTTTAAGATAAATCATACATGCACTACATGTTATAGGGTTCATGTTGAGTTTTCTATGCATTATGATGTTTATAGTTATATATGTTGTAGTTTGCATACTAACGAAATATTGCAAGAATGTGGTCTACAACCACCTCCTAAGTCATTGAGAGAATTTACTGCAAGTGTACTATGTAAATGAGATGATGGGTGCATTTATTATAAGACCATGTGTTTGAAAGGTTTTTGCCCTCAATGTGGTGGTTTGCAAAAGTTGCATAGTTTCCTACATCTAGATAGCACACATGAAATTGGTAAGACACTAATTTCTCTTGGAAAGTACAAATTAGTTATATATGTTGTTAAAGATGGAAAAAAATTAAAGAGGTGTGAATTAGTGAAAAGTGAAGTATGTGTATCTGATTTTATGAAATTATTTCAAGAGAAAATAGTTTATTACTACATAGGTCATACACATAGAGCTAGATGGTTAGATGAGAAATTCAAGTTGTGTAAGGATACTTTTTCCTTGGGTACAATTGTGTCGATTGTTGACTTCGCTAAAAACTATACACTAAAACCTCAAAATGAAGTGCAACCAATGTATTAAAACTCTGTACAAATGTCAATTTTTGTACACATAGCATTTATTCATGCACGTGATAGCATAGAGGATGATAGAAAAATATTAAGAGAGTATCACTTCTATATTAGCGATGATCGAACTCATTCATCAAGGTTTGTGCAAGGCTATTTTAGAGTTTTCTATGGCAATTTGAGGGAAAGAGATGAAAGTTACAATCAATACATTATATGGTTAGACCATTGCACCACACAATTCAAGAATGCAAGGATGTTCTATTGGTCGATTAGGATGCATTTGACAAGTGGAGTGCAACATTTTTGGAATTTCATCGAGGAAGAACATGGAAAGGGAGAGCATGATGGTGCTGAAGCATGTGTAAAAAGAACCCTTAGTAGAGAGGAATTAAAGTACGAAGGTGGCACAATATTAGCAAATGCTAAAATAATTGTCCAATGGTGCAATTCTATGATGGAACCAGGTAATACAAGTAAGTCTATGGTTTCTAGATATTTTTGGTTGATAAATGAACCTAACATTGAAAATTTGAAAGATTGTTGTACACTTACAAGATCAAGTGAGATGCATACATTTTGAAGTTCAAATGTAGCACCACTAGCTATTCATACTAGAAAGCTTGCATGTTTTTGCTCTTCGTGTATGCATCATTTATGGGATGAATGTGAATCAAAAGAATAGGTTAACCAATGGTCTTATAGACCTTTGCATCCAATTGATTCATATCAACTTCCTACAACACTACAACTCAACCAAGTTGAAGCATCAATAGATTTTGAGCATGTATCTAACCTAGTTGAACCAGGTAATAAGTTATCAATTTAATACTTGGTTAAAATAGATTACTTTCAATTTTTCCATTAACTTATCCTTCTATATAATGTAGGTCATGTATATGCAATTATTGCATATGAGAATAATGATGAAGGAACATATTACTTTTTATGTCAATGTATTTAGCCCAAAAAGAAACTGATAGTTGTAGTCATTGATGGTGAGGATATCGAGTACCCAGTAGAATCTGTCGTTGTGACAGGCACATGGCTTAGAAGGTAGTATATTTTTTTCCCCTACCATGAATATCTATTTAAGTCAAATTGTCATGTATAATGTATTAAAATTTTGACTTTAAATTATCTTTACAATTAAATGTAGGTGCCCAATCAAGAAATCTACCACATGGTTATTTGAGGATTTTGAGACACACAAACATATTCTTCATTAGTCTAACCTTATTGTTGCAACAAATGTTCAATTGATACCATATCGTGTTAGGCCTCTTAAAAAGAAGTGGAAAGTACATGAATCTGATCACGAGGCAATACTTGATACAATAAGGGTTAGAGTTGATCTAGAAGATTCCCTTGATTGATTGTGTGCTATATAGCTGAATCATCTACATATGGTAGAATAATTTTGAAATTTTTGAATATATGTTATGCAAAATGTTACAATTTCGTAGTAATGTGCATATGTAGATGTCAAAATTTGTATATAAAAAAGAGAAGACATGTAACATGTGTGTATTTGTATGCCATATTTTGTATAAAAATTCGATAAGGGATGTCACATGTGCATATTTAGATGCCAAATTTTGTATATAAAAAAGAGACAACATGTAACATGTGCATATTTGTATGCCATGTTTTGTATAAAAATTCAATAAGAGATGTCACATGTGCATATTTAAATGCCAAATTTTGTATATATAAAAGAGAAAACATGTAACATGTGCATATTTGTATTCCAGATATTATTTTTTGTGGGTTTGATGATATCCTTCAAAAAATATTTAATTATTTTCAACTTATGTGGATTTAGATGGTTGCCCTCTTGCATTTTTCTTCCAAATTTCCCAAAACACTAGGAAAATATATTATAGACTTGGACACACATTTGGCTTCTCTACAACATATGCAAATATTGGATGGACCGTGTCCTTGTTGTCACACTATGTCACCCCTTTTTAGGCTTAAAATAGCCCTCTGATTAGCACAAGGCATGATGATGATAGGTCAATAGGGTCCACAAAGAGTTAGGGTTAAGTTTTTACCATATGTAAGGTTTGTGGTCAACTTCAAGGTAGGGTCAATTTGCAACTTTTTGCAAAAGTTGCTCAAGCAACTTTTTGAGCAACTTTGTGACTTTTGAGCAATTTTTGCTCTTGACATCTTTTGGTCAAGTGGATCCATCTAGGACTATTCTAGGACCCTAGTTAAGATTCCTAGGATGTATTAAGTGACCTAATACCTCAATTACCCATCCCTGACAACTTTTAACCTATTCAACAACTTTTGGCTCATTGAGCAACTTTTGACCAACTTAGGACCTAATCAACAATTTTGGCTTTTCCTAGCAATCCACGGCTACTCCATTAGCTCAAGTTTGTCAAGTTTAGGCTAGGACTAACCTCATTTCAGACACAATTTCCCTTTGATAGTATCGACCACACTAAATGAAAGCGTCCCTAAGGGTCTTTAAGCACCATCGAGTTGAGATCTTTGATCGGACATTTCTCTGAGCTCGTGCAAGGTATTGAAAAACTATCAAGTGCTACAGGATTACACTCTATAGGCCTAAAATAGCCTATTTCATTTTTTAGAGATTTGAGTTTTTTAATTTGGCATTCATATCTTGATTATTGTCAAAAGTTACAATGTTGCTAAGTTAAAATGAGCAAGGTTGTGTATATTTCAAACCGTTGGTCTTAGGATCAAATCATCTACTTCATTAGCTCCAATTGGTCAAATTTAGCCTAGGACCAACCTCCTTTCAACCACAATGTCCCTCTGATGGTATCGACCACATTGAACAGAAGCATCCCTAAGGGTCTCTAAGCATTGTCGGGCTGTGATCTTTGATTGGACATTTCTCTAAGCTCGTGCAAGGTATTGATGAACTGTCAAGTTCTACAAGATCATGTTATCTAGGCCTACAACAACCTATCTTACTTTTTAGAGATTCAACTTTTATTGGATTTGGCATCTGTGTCTCGCCTATTGCCAAAAGTTGCAATGTTGCTTAGTTAAAATGAGCAAGGTTGTGTATATTTCAAACTGTTGGTCCTAGGATAGAATCATCTACTTTGTTAGCTCTGATTGGTTAGGTTTAGCCTAGGACCAACCTTGTTTCAACCACAATGTCCCTCCGACAATATCAACCACACTGAATAGAAGTGTCCCTAAGGGTCTCTAAGCACCATCAAGCTACAATCTTTGATTGAGCATTTCTCTAAGCTTGTGCAAGGTATTGAAAAACTATTAGGTGTTACAAGATCATTTTATCTAGGCATACAACAAAGAATCTCAATTTTTAGAGATTCAACTTTGTTTGGATTTGGCATCTATATCTCGCCTATTGCCAAAAGTTGCAATGTTGCTCATTTAAAATGAACAAGGTTGTGTATATTTCAAACCGTTGGTCCTAGGATCGAATCATCTGCATTAGCTTTGGTTGGTCAGGTTTATCCTAGGACCAACCTCATTTTAGCCACAACATCCCTCTGATGGTATCGACCACACTGAATGAAAGCATCCCTAAGGGTCTCTAAGCAACATTGGGTTGCGATCTTTGATTGAGCATTTCTCTAAACTTGTGCAAGGTATTGATGAATTGTTAGGTGATAATAAATCATGTTATCTAGGCCTACAACAAGATATCTTAGTTTTTAGAGATTCAACTTTTTTTGGATTTGGCATCTGTATCTTGCCTATTGCCAAAACTTGCTATGTTGCTTAGTTAAAATGAGCAAGGTTGTGTATATTTCAAACCGTTGGTCCTAGGATTGAATTGCCTTCTTTGTTAGCTCCAGTTGGTCAGGTTTAGCCTAGGACCAACCTCATTTCAGCCACAACATCCCTTTGACGGTATCTACCACACTAAATGGAAGTGTCCCTAAGGGTCTCTATGCATTATCAGGCTACGATCTTTGACACAAATATAAAAATCATGACATATTTTTATTTTTCATGTCTTATTACATCAAAATAAGTGGCATATGATTACATTTTATAATGAATTTGATAAACACGTTACATTTTTTGTATAAAATAATGAATGTTCATGTGTTTGATTAATTGCAAGAAAGTAAGTTGAAATACAAGTTTGTATGTACACATTGAACGAGTTGGATGGAAATCCAAGTTTAATGTATATCAAAATTAACAGTATATTATTTCATATCAATCGTATAGTTATAAAAAGATGTTATGTCTCTTCGGTACAATACAAAAGTTGAATACCCGATAAATGTCGAATGTGTACAATAGAAACGTTGAATGTGCACAATACAAATATCAAATATACACGATGCAAAAGTTGAATACCTGACAAATGTCAAATGTGTACAATATAAATGTTGAATGTGCATGATACAAATCTCAAATATATACAATACAAAAGTCGAATATATATTAATGTCATGTGATGACCACAACTACATATGTATATCAATATCAATATCTATGACTATGCAGAATCATAAAAATTGAGCCTCATTGGTGCAGTTTGTGGCTTGCCAAGTGTCTATAAAATAAAAATAAAAATACACTATCTATAAGTAATATGAAAATAACTAGAAATTAGGTTCTAAATTGTGGATTGTTGAGTTGTTCATTACTGCATCCCTTTGTCCCACAGTTTGACTGAATGATAGCAGTAATGAGCTCCTTCATTGATGGGTGGGACTCCTCACAAAATGATGAGGTAGAGTGATAATGGGAGACACAACTACTGATGAATCAATGCTTACGGAGGGCATAACCTGTATGATAAGTGATAAAATGTTAGCATTCTAGAGTGGCATTAGGGATTACAAATAGAGTAAAAAAAACAAAAAATGTACTACAGCTTGAGCTAGATCTCCCATGCTAGTAGAAGGTACAAGCAATGATGAATCAATGCTGGTATGAGGCACAACCTGTATGGTAAGCATTAAAATGTTAGAATTGTAGAGTAGGCATTAGGGATTTCTATCACACACACGAGCAATCCAAATTGAGATCACAAAAGGGCTTCAACTAAGACTCTACATACATACCTTTGGCCTCTATTATGTTTGACCCCGTCTTTGATGCTTGAGACTCCTAACAAAATGAAATGGGAAAGGATTTGCACAAAGTCTCAAAGACTATTGTAATAGGTAAAACATAAATAACACATGTCAATAAGACAAATTGTTGATGATTATTATAAAACTAAAAAAAAAGTACTCATTTGTAAATGCAACTATTTAATATGTAGATAGAAAAAATGCATATTATAACCTAAAATTTATGAGAAGGAAAATATGAAATTTTACCTCTTCCATTGCCTCAACCTAGGCAGTCACTAGAGCATTCATCAACTCTATAAAACTATTTTTTTTCTACATATATTCAACAAACAAGTCAACACGCATTCATCAATATTGAGTACATGTATATACATTCATTCATAATAAATTTCAAAATATAAACTTGACTTATATTTAATACCTTTTTTTGTTTTGGTGTTCTTGCTGATTTATTTCTCTTTCCTCCATACCTTGAGCTATGTGGAGTACCCTAAAGAAGAAACATATATAACATAAGAGGAATCAATAAGGCACATCATGAGTTCAACTCAAATCGTAAACTTGATAGGTGTGCAAGCTATGATATCACATAGCTCTCAAGGCCAAAGTTAATGGTAGAAAGCTGGCATCATCAATTTGAGAAATTATAGTCCCCAACAAGCCCTATAAAATAGTAAAGAGTATTGTTATAAATCTAAAATAATGTTGTAAATGGAAACAAGGTACAATAACAACAAGAAGTTCATAACAGGGTAAGAAGACAAAAGGACTTGAAGGACAATATTGGAAGGATAGTACGAGGCCTATAAATTGACAACAAAGAGATTGAGAAGGAAAGGAGAGATGCAAATGAACTTTTGGCACCTTGTGAAGAAATAAAATTGGAGATTCATGATCTCCAGACTCCTGCAAGACACCCTATGTGATATGGAGGTTCTTCAATGTGGATGGGTATATGGAGGATGAACTCACATGAGGTTCATTAGATGGAGTTTGGGTATGCTAGGGGCAAGATATGTGGATGGTAATTGGATGGATTTGATGAATTTGGGAGGGTTTCAATTATGGTAGGAGATGGAAAGGTATTATTGTACTTTTAAGAATACCAATTAAGAAACAATATTTCAAATCCAATGTATTATTGTACTTTTAAGAATATTTAAAAAACTCTACCTCAAGTGTTCTTGCTCCTAGCCTCGCACCTCTAACAGAACGAGTACTATATGGTGTTCTTGTACCGCTTGCTACACCTTGCATTACATATTGTTTGAACATATCAACTTGAAGTGCTCTGTGAATTTTTAAAAAAAATTACTTTTACGATATTTCTAGGTGATTAAATATTATAATGTCAAAACTCATGAGGTTTATTAGACGGGGTTTGGGTAATGCTAGGAGCAAGAGATGTGGATGGGAATTGGATGGATTTGATGAATGATAGGATTGCACTGATGGTAGGAGATGGAAGAGGATCTATAAGCGAGTTGTTAGTGTCATACCAATTAAGAAATATTTTTTTAAGCTAATTTATTATTGTACTTTTAAGAATATTTAAAAAACTCTACCTCAAGTGTTCTTGCTCCTAGCCTTGCACCTCTAACAAAACGAGTACTATATGGTGTTCTTGTACCGCTTGCTACACCTTGCATTACATATTGTTTGAACATATCAACTTGAAGTGCTCTATGAATTTTTTAAAAAAATTACTTTTACGATATTTCTAGGTGATTAAATATTATAATGTCAAAACTCATGAGGTTTATTAGACGGGGTTTGGGTAATGCTAGAAGCAAGAGATGTGGATGGGAATTGGATGGATTTGATGAATGATAGGATTGCACTGATGGTAGGAGATGGAAGAGGATCTATAAGCGAGTTGTTAGTGTCATACCAATTAAGAAATATTTTTTTAAGCTAATTTATTATTGTACTTTTAAGAATATTTAAAAAACTTTACCTCAAGTGTTCTTTCTCCTAGCCTCGCGCCTCTAACAGAATGAGTACTCTATGGTGTTCTCGTACTGCTTGCTACACCCTGTATTGCATATTGTTCACATATCAATCTAGAGTGATCTTTCAAATATTTTTAAAAAAAGTTTTACGATATTTAGGTGATTAAATAATATCATGTCAAAACTCAAACAAACCTATGTCCCCTATCCACCGAAGACTATTGCCATCAAATCATCTCTGAGTGTGAAAACCCCAACTCCATATGAATAACAAGTATGCCCACAATGTACACATGGATGAGATGACACTCCATCTTGAATCTCCTCCATATCTATCCCATCACACATGTGCTGACAGCTAAAACAAAAATATTGATTGGGCCCCGAAGACTGTAATGATGCACATGATGACGATGCACGTGGCACAAGTGAGGATTACACTGGTGGTGCAGGTGACACAAGAAAAGATGACACTAGTGGTGAATATTGTGTGCTAAAATGTTGACACACTTCTATGAGTCATTATATCCAAGATTTCTCAAGAATGAGGTTTCAAATGGTGACTCATAGATCTCTATTCATGGAGTGCAAGGGTTTGTAATGGATGCCCTTTGTTTGGCCTAGTTTGTGCCCATATAAGTACATTGTAAAATGAGAGATTCAAAGAGGAAAATCAAGAGTTCTAGTCTCCATGATCATAAAATATGAATGCAAATGAAGATGCAAGCTAATCTAAATGATGACAATGCAAAGCAATGCAAGAAAGAAAAACTACTCTATGAAAGGAAATAACAATACAAGATTAATCTATGAAAGCAAATATGACTCTAAACTGATATGAAAATACGAGCATGAAGCACGATGATGGAAGCCATGGATGCATGAGAGAAGAAGACAACTCCTTCAAAATCAGTCTCCAAACTTGTAGCATAACAATACTATAGCAACTAACTATCCAAATGAGAAGGAGAGGGCTTCTTGTATAGTCAATTGTGGAGGTGGGAGGCTTCTCACAACCAATATGAGATAATAGAGTTTGATCCATGTGAGACAAAATTCCACCAATGAGAAAAGAGGAGTGTTTGACAAGAAAGTGGAAAGAGGAAATTAAGGAACCCCACTTAGAAATATGTGCATTCAATTGTAGTGAAAAGGGATTTATTTATTTATTTTTATTTTTATTTTTTATTTTTTAATCACAGAGAGATATTTAAGTCTGGATTTTATTTAATAAAAAGGGAGCAAGTTCTTTCAATTAAATAGGACCTATTTTATTTAATTAAAAGAGAATTTTTCTTTTAATTAAAAATGACTTAGAATAAGATGATCAAACCTTAGGAAATATTGAAATAATTAAGTTAATTTCAAATTGATCAAGAAAAATGATTTGAATTGATTCAATAAAATATTGCAATGCATTGATTCAAAAAATTGATAAATTGAAGAATGGAGGCCCATAGTCTAGGCAACCATTTTAGGGTGCATACCTTTGCCCCTCTTTGAATAATGTATGATCATTTAGGGAACACATGTAGTCAAAGAATGCAGTTGAAGTGTGAGGTTGATTTGGGATCACAAAACAACACAGATGTGTAATCAACTTAGGAACACATCAGGACAAAGAATAACAATTTTGATAACAATTTTGTCTTGGTAAAGACAAGGTTGTCCCAGGTAGAACAAAGATTGATAAAGTTGAATTAAGGATTAAAGTTTGATAGGTATTGCCCCCTCATGATTGAAATTGAAATGAAATAGAGGAGAAACAACAAATTGATAAATTTGATCAAATCGAACTAAAGATAAGGTTCTTGATGTAAGATGTAAAATATAAGGATCACAGAACCAAGGTAAATCATCAAGCATGAAATATTATGCCCCAGAGTTGAATTAGAAGAAAAGAAGTGGGGTGAAAGAAAATGGAAGATAGAAGTTTGGAAGAGGTGGAAGGAAATGGAAAGATGAAAGATAATTTGCCTTAAGAAAGAGAATGCCCCAAAATCAATCAACTGTTTAAGATTGAAAATTCTAATTGAGATCATGAAATAAGATAAGGAAATGAAGATCAAGCATGACCATCGTTGATTAAAATTTCACAAGAAAGATGAAGGAATTTAACCCTCTCAAACTCATAATGCAACCTAAAAATGCAAATTAACATGAAGTCTAATAATGCAAGCTACATGAAAATGCAAAGGTGTACTTGCAATAGAGCAACTATAACATAGGATTTTGTGTTCATCACTCATTAGAGAATGTTAAGGAACTTATTTTCATCATTGGGCTATTATTAATGGACATCGAAAAAATCACACAATCATCACTAATCGCAGGTGCAACTATGAAGATATGAATGTGATATATATCAGATTGAAATATGGAAAGATTCTAACATAAGCATCAAAAGACATATAGGTCAAGATGACTTCAATGTTAGCTTACCTAATTTAATGTAGCAAAACTATGCTCGCATCAAGGCATAAATGCTAGGATGACCATAAGAATAGTTGTGCAAAAACAATCAAGGATGATGCCTCAAATCTCCTAAGTGTTTCAAGGGGACAACAAAAGACACTCTAGTGTTTCAAGACCACACCTACAAGCATAAAGCAAAGAAAAATATGCCCCGTGCCCCAAGTCTTGTAGCTATGCATACCAGAGAGACTTATTAGACAAGGAAACTCAACGAAAATCAATAATAGTTAGCACACAAAGAAAAGATCATGACATAGCTTAAGCATTAAGTATTTGTGTTTTAAAAAAATTAGTGTGTTAACTAATACTGAGTATTGAGGATAAGGTTCAAATCCTTGCAAGTAGGTAAGATCCCATGACAAAATTGGGTAAGGCCAAACCAATAAGTGTTGAAAAACACTCGATTTCAGGGGTTGTATTGAAAAATACAATTGGGGTGGTGTTGAAATACACCATTTGTGAGGTGTCTTAAAGACTAACGCATACAAGAGACCAAAGCTAACATAGTTATGCCCCCTTAACAAATACAAAGACTAATTCCAAACCAAGGCAATAAGGACAAGGCATGATGGACAAAGGCTAAGTGTCAAGGACACACACTAAGAAATAGGGGTGCAAAGGCCTCTAGTAGTGCCCGTTTCGAGGTTTTCACCACTTGGATCTTGTTGTGATGTGGAGCCTAATCAGACTCAAAGGTTTATTCAGTGTAGTTTTATCCCAATATTATTTCCATGAGGGTTTGGGTACAACGCCTCTAGGATAGGGTCAAGGGGCAACAACTTCCATAAAGCCAAAAATGACCTTATATTGTAAAAGGCATTGGCTACTATTTTTCTATTATTCTAGCCCAAATTTTGTAAGTGACAAAAAAAGCTTGTATAAAAAAGCTTATGACTAGGGATTTTCATAAGTTGTGATGCAAAAATTGGTTCTTGCAGCAGTATTGAGTTGTAAGGGATTACAGATTGTAATCAGGTTGTAATCACAGGATCATAATAATATTGGACTTGTTGTTGGTGGATGTAGGCCAAAGATTGGGTGAGTCACGCTAAGTCTTGGTGTCTTGTGTTATTTTTTATGCAATTTACTATTTTCTAATATTGGTTATATTTGCATGCAACTGTTATTTCTATCTGAGGTTAATCCTAAGAAGTGCTATCAGAGCCAGACGATCGTCATTTTTTTTAGCTAGACTGTTGTCATTTTTTTTTTAGTGATCCTCTATAGGAAGGTCTCATGGTTGAGTGGTAGCGATGGCAGACGAGGGTAAGTTGAGGGTTAAAAAGTTTAATGGGAAGAACTTTGAGTTATGGAAAATGCAAATGGAGGACTATCTTTATCAAAAGGATTTATGAAAGTCGTTGGAAAGAAAAACCAAGAATTAGGGATCTATGACAAATGATCATTGGGATCTTTTAGATAAAAAAGAACTTGGAACATTAGATTATGCCTGACACCATTGGTGGCATTTAATATTGCAAAATTGAAGACGACAAAAAAGTTGATGGAAACCCTAGCGAAACTGTATGAAAAACCCTCCACTTCAAACAAGGTATTTCTCATGAAGCATTTATTTAATATGAAAATGGCAGAAGGTGGATCTGTTGTAAATCATTTAAATGAGTTTAATACTATTACTAGTTAGTTATCTTTTGTGGGTATTAATTTTGATGAAGAAATTAAGGCTCTCTTGATTCTGTGTTCTTTGCTTGAAAGTTAGAATGACTTGGTAATGGCTATGAGTAATTTTGTTTCTGGACCTAACATCCTAAAATATGATGATGTGATCGGTGTTATTTTGAGTGAGGAAACTCATAGGAAAACCTCAGGTGGATCTACATCAAGAATTGCTTTGAATGCACAAAGCAGAGGCAAAACGACTGAGAGAGGAAATAATTCTGAAAATCTTGGGAAATCAATAGGAAAGTCAAATGGGAAGAGGTCTCAATCCAGAGGACCAAGAGATTGCTAGTATTGTGATAAAAAAGGGCATAAGAAGAAAGATTGTTGGAATCAAAAGAACAATGAGGGAGATAAACCAGAAGGCAATGAGGAGGCAAATGTGGTAAGTAACAAATCTGAAGAGGATGTTTTGCTTCTATCTTTAGAAAGTGTTGATTATTAATGGGTTTTAGATTATGGTGCTTCATTTCATGCTACACCTCATAGAGGTTATTTCATTGATTATGTTCAAGGGGATTTTGGACTTGTTTATTTGGGGGATAATGAACCCTGTTAGATTGTTGGAAAGAGAAAATTTAATATTAAGTTGCAAAATGGGAATCATTGGCTACTACATGAGGTAAGACATGTTCCAAGGCTAAGTAGGGATTTAATTTCAGCAGGACAACTCGGTGATCAGGGTTGTGTAGTTAATTTTAATGATAAAAATTGGAAGGTTTCAAAAGGTTCCCTTGTAGTAGCAAAAGGTGTGAAAGTAGGCACCTCGTATCTTTGTATAGGTCATATTGTTCCTTCTACTTTGATTGTTTCAAAGAGAGATGAATATTCAGGAACAATTGTTGCAGTTGAGCATGGAGAACAGATAGCTATTGTAGATTCTGTTACAATGTTGTGGCACAACAGACTTGGGCACATGAGTGGGAAAGGTATGAAAGTACTTCATTCAAAGAAAGTTTTGCTAGGTCTGAAATGTGTTAATATGGATTTTTGTGAAAATTGTGTGTATGGAAAACAAAAGAGAGCGAGTTTTGTGAAGATTGGGAAGGAAAAGTAAAGTGAGAGATTAGAGTTTGTGGATACAAATTTATGGGGACCAACTCAAGTATCTTCCCTTGGTGGCTCTCATTATTATGTTACATTTATTGATAATGCAACTAGAAAAGTATGGGTTTATTTTCTTAGATAGAAATCTGATGTATTTTAGACTTTTAAGAAATCAAATTACTTGGTTGAAAATGAGACTGATAAGAAATTAAAATTTCTCAAATCTGATAATTGTGGTGAGTATTGTAATCATAAATTTGGAGATTATTGCTCCACTAATGGTATTTGTAGATAGAAAATTGTTCCAAGGATTCCATAGGAAAATAGAGTGGTTGAACACGTGAATAGGACTATGATGGAGCGTGCAAGGAGCATGAGGTTACATGTTGGGTTTCCCTTAAAACATATGGTAGAGGTTGCCAATACTATTGTATATTTGATTAATAGAGGTCCATCTACTCCTTTGGGTTGTGGTATTCCAAAGGAAGCATGAACTGGTAAGAAGGTGAGTTATTCTTTTCTCAAAACCTTTCGCTGTGAAGCATTTGGTCATATGGATTCTAAAAATAGAACCAAGTTGGAAGCTAAGTCAAAGAAATGTATATTTTTTGGATATGACATTGATGAATTTAGTTATAGGCTTTGGGATTTTGAAAATTGTAAAATTATAAGAAGTAGGGATGTCATATTCAATGAGAAAGTGTCATATAAAGATATGTTGCAGCAATATGAGAAGAAGGAAAATGATTATGTAGTGTTGGATGATACTCCAAAAGATGATGTTCCAACAATTTCTTATGATGTGCAACAACTACAACAATAAATACCACACACCCCAATGAATGTTAGATGATCAACAAGGCTAAGTATTCCTCTAGAAAGATTTGCTCCTTCCTTGTATTCTATTTTACTTATCGATGTTGGTGAACCTAAATGTTATGATGAAGTTGTGTAGGTGGATACCAAGATTGAGCGGGAGTATGCAATGAATGAAGAAATGGGCTCTTTGTTGAAAAATAAGATATGGGATTTAGGCAAGTTGGCTGCAGATAAAAGGGCTTTACAAAATAAATGGGTTTGAAAGAAGAGGATGGAGTTAAGAAACAATTTAAAGCCAGGTTAGTTGTAAAAGGATTTGCACAGAAAAGATGCATTTAATTTGATGAGATATTCTCTTCTGTTGTTAAAATGGCTTCTATTTGCATTGTTTTAATTATTGTGGCTACTAAAGATTTGCATTTGGAGTAGCTTGACATTAAAAAAAACTTTCTTCATGGATGAAGAGATATATATGGCACAACCATAGGGATTTGAGGTCAAAGGTAAGGACAACTTGGTGTGCAGATTGAAGAAAAGTTTATATGGTTTGAAGCAAGCACCTCAGCAATGGTATTTGAAATTTGACAGTTTTATGCATGAGCATGGATATAGCAGGTCTCACTCAAATCATTGTCTTTACTTTAAGAGGTTAGATGATGATAGCTACATTATTTTATGTTTATATGTTGATAATATGCATGTAGATGGGTTTAACATGGATCACATTGAGGGGTTGAAATGCCAGTTAGCATATGCATTTGCTATGAAGGATTCAGGGGTAGCAAAACAAATCTTTGGTATGAAGATTTGTAGAGATAGGAAAAACAGGAAATTGACATTATCTTAGGCTAATTATATTGAGAAGGTGTTGCAATGTTTCTCTATGGAGATGCTAACGTTGTCAACACACCTTTACCTAGTCATTTGAAGTTGACTAAGAAGATGTGTCCAAAGACACAAGAAGAGGAGGATAAGATGTCCACGGTACCTTATGCTTCAATTGTAGGAAGCTTGATGTATGTTATGGTATGTACACGGTCAGATATTGCACATGCAGTGAGAGTTGTTAGTAGGTATATGAGTCATCCAAGAATTGAGCATTGGAATGTAGTAAAATGGATTCTCAGATATCTAAGATGAACATCCAGTAAGTATTTATACTTTGGGGGCTCTACGATATGTTGACTAAGATTTGGCAAGGGATACTGATACCAGGTGGAGTACTAAAAGTTATGTATTTACTATTGGTGGGGCAACCGTGAGTTGGGTTTCTAGGTTACAGAAGGTTAATGTTTTATCCACTACAGAGGTAAAGTATGTTGCTGCTATAGAGGCAACCAAGGAGATGATATGGCTTCAATTCTTCCTAGAAGAATTGGGACACCCTTACAAGGATAATTATTTGTTTATAGATAGTCAGAGTGCCATTCATCTTGCAAAGAATTCAGCTCTGCATTCAAAGACAAAACACATACAGTTGCAGTACCATTTCATTTGGCCAGTTTTGGATGATGGACAGTTAAAGCTGGAGAAGATACATACAAATGACAATCTAGCAAATATGTTTACAAATGTAGTGACAAGGGAGAAGTAGAGTTTCTCTTTAGCTTCAATTGGTCTTCTCGACTAAATAGAATAAAAGAACAATGAAGTCCATGTTGATTTGATATTCTAGTGGGAGCTATAGGTTTAGTAGTGCTATGATCAGTCTCCAAGTGGGAGGTTATTATTTTGGAGCTTGATTAGTCTCCAAGTGGGAGATTATTGCGATGTGGAGCCTAATTAGACTAAGAGGTTTAGTTGGTGTGATTTTCTCCCCATATTATTTCTACAGGGGTTTGGAGGCAGCAACCCTAAGATAGAGTCAAAGGGCAGAGCCCTTGCGGGGTCCTGGGGCAGCACCCCAAGTGCCTACAAGGGTTTTTTGGGGTAGCATCCCTAAAGCCAAAAATGACCTTATATTGTAAAAGGTGTCAGCTACTATTTTTCTATTATTCTAGACTTAATTTTGTAAGCATCAAGAAAAGTTTGTATAGAAAGGCTTAGGGTTAAGGATTTTCATAAGGTGTGATGCAAAAATTGGTTCTTGTAGTAGTATTGAGTTGTAAGGGATTACAGATTGTAATTAGGTTGTAATCACTGGATCATAATAATATTGGACTTCATGTTGGTGGATGTAGCCCAGAGATTGGGCAAACCACATTAAATCTTGGCGTCTTGTGTTCTCTTTTATGCGATCTACTATTTTCTAGTATTGGTTATAATTGCATGTAACTATTATTTCTTTATGAGGTTAATCCTAACAATATTTTTTTAGAGATACATCAAAGTGCCTATTACTAGGTTTTCACTAAGATGATCATTTTTCAACACATTTTCTGATTTTTTGAATTTTTACAATATATCATTTTTATTTTTATTTTGAAATACATCATTTTTTTGGATTTTTTTCAAGATCAATAAATATATACAAAGGATGCCTACAGACAGAACGAACCTCATGGATAGAACTTCTTCAGGTGCAAGATATTGATAGGATCAAGAAGCTGCTCTCCCTCTTCTGTAGATAGTAAATAAGCATCGGACCCAAAATTTGTTCTAATGATGTAAGTTCCAAGTCAATTAGGTTTAAATTTCCCATTTTGATATCTTTGTTGTTGATTATTAGGATTTTCATGTGGGAAAAGATCTACCACCTGGAATTCTCTAGGGCAAACTTTTTTGTTGAAGGCTTTAGACATGTGTTTTTGATAAACCCTCATATGGTCAAATGATGCTTGAGGTTTCTCATCTAGAAGTTCTAACTCTTGAAGTCTCATGGCATGGTAGTCTTCATCTATAACTAAACCTTTGAGAGAAACTCTAGGTGAAGGAATCTCAACCTTAGGTAACACTGCTTCAGCACCATATGTGAAGGCAAAAGGAGTAGCCCCCATAGGAGTACGAATATTTTTTTTATAGGCCCACAAAGCTAGATTTATCTATAAATGCCAAACTCTGCCACTCTTATGAACTATACTATGTAGGATCTTCAGAATTACCTTATTTGATGCTTCTGCTTGACCATTTGCTTGTGGAGAGTAAATGGAGAACCAATGTTGTTTAATCTTGAATCTCTTGTAGAGTTGTTTAAGGTCCTTATTTTTTAACTGGCCTCCGTTGTTGGTAATAATCTCAGAAGGCACTCCATATTGACAGATGATATGGTTCAAAATGAATAGAGAGACTATTTTTCCCGAGGCAACTGAAAGTGGGACAACTTCTACCCATTTAGTAAAGTAATTAGTAGAAGGGATAATAAACTTGTGTCCACCTAATGAGTTGGGATGAATCTGCCCAACAAGATCAAAGGGCTAGTGTTGAAATGATCAATGAGAAATAGAAGGAATGAGCTCCCTACCTAGAGCATGTATTAGGTTACCATGTTTTTGACACTTTTCATGTGACTTTGCAAAAGCTATTGCATCAATTTGCATCGTGGGCCAATAGTATCCTACCCTAAGCAACCTTCAAGCCATGGAAAGACCATTGGAATTCCCCCCACAGATGCCCTCATGGATGTCAACTAATGCTTGATTAGATTGTTCATTTTCTAAGCATCTAAGAAGTTTTCCATCTAGATCCCACCTATACAAATCACCAGAAATAAGGGAATGGCAAGAGACATTTTGGATAAGTTTTTTGCATTCAAATTGGTTAAAGGTTTTTGGTATAATACTATCACGAAGTTATGAATAGAAGCCACCATAACTGGGTGACTCACAACCAACAAGGGTATAAATAACATGATTTTCTTGGGAATCATAGATAGGGTGATGTAGCTCTACTAACAGGAATTCAAATCTGGATACATGTTGCTCTAACTGAAGAAGTGAAGCAAGTGTACCCATGGTGTTAGCTGCTTTGTTTTTTGATCGAGGGATTTGCTGAAATGTGACAAATGTGAAGTATCATCTCAAGGAATCAACCATCTACTTCTAAGGTACCAATTTCTCATTTTTTGTTAAATATTCATCATTGACTTGGTTGATTATCAGTTGTGAATCCCCATAGATGTGTAACTCTATGATTCTCCATTCTACAACATCAAAAATATGTACTAAAATATTGACACACTTCTATTGGTCATTATCCAAGATTTCTGGAGAATGACGTCTCAAATGGTGACTTGTAGCTCTCTATTAATGGAGTGCAAGGGTTTGTAATGGAGGCCCTTAGTTTGACCTAGTTTGTGCCCATGCAAGTAACATCATAAAATAAGAGATTGAAAGAGGAAAATCAAGAGTGCTAGTTTCCATGATCATAAAATATGCATGCAAATAAAGATGCAAGCTAATCTAAATGACGACAATGCAAAGCAATGCAATAAAGGAAATCTACTCTATGAAAGGAAATAATAATGCAAGATTAATCTATGAAAGAAAATATGACTATAAGCTGATATGAAAATATGAGGATAAAGCATGATGATGGAAGCCATGGATGCATAAGAGAATAATGCAAGAAGAGAGAAGTTGCAATGAAGATCCAATGTCCAAATCCTATGGCTCAAACCCTAATGCTCAAAAGCCTCCAAAATCACTCTCCAAACCTGCAACATAACAATACTATAGCAACTAGCTATCCAAATGAGAAGGAGAGGGCTCCTTATATAGTCAATTGTGGAGGTGGGAGGCTTCTCACAACCAATATGGGATAATAGAGTTTGATCCATGTGAGACAAAATTCCACCAATGAGAAAAGAGGAGTGTTTGACAAGAAGGTGGAAAGAGGAAATTAAGGAATCCCACTTAGAAATATTTTTACGTGCATTCAAGTGTAGAGAAAAAGGATTTATTTATATTTAATTTATTTATTTTTTCATACAAGAGATATTTAAGTGAGGATTTTATTTAATCAAAAGGAAGCAAGCTCTTTTTAATTAAATAGGAGCTATTTTGTTTAATTGAAAGAGAAGTAAGTTCTTTTAATTAAATAGGAGCTATTTTATTTAATTAAAAGAGAAGTTTTCTTTTAATTAAATAGGACTTAGAATAAGATGATCAAACCTCGAGAAATTTTGAAATAACTAAAATAATTACAATTTGATCAACAACAATGATTTGAATTGATTCAATAAAATATTGTAATGCATTGATTTAGGAAATTGACAAATTGAAGAATGGGGGCCCATAGTCTAGGTGACCATTTTAGGGTGCATATGTAGGTGACACAAGCGAAGATGACACTGGTGGTACAGGTGATGCTGATGGAGTCGTCATATGTTGTGATGGTTGAGGTGCCATAGGTGATGATGATGGAGTTGTCACATGTTGTGATGACCTTGGCGCCATAGGTGATGATGATGGAGTTGTCACATGCTTTGATGACCCTAAAGGTGCATCTAATGATAGTCAGGGTGCCACAGGTGAAGGAAAACCACCTAACTATGAGCCATTTTGAATGATAACATTTGTCAATGATGCAATCACATTAAGAGTCTGTAAATGAATAGAATCCTTTACAACTGATGAGCACAACATGATGCATGGTTTTTCATGTTGTATGTCTCCTCTCATGTTGTGGTACCACCCTATGAGCCCCAGGTCTATCTTGCACAAAGCCTCTCCCTCTACCCTAGAATTGATGGATGTAAAAGTAATTTGGCTTCTTGCCAATATAAATTTCTCAAAGGATGAACTCACAATATAGCTCTCTCAAAAAATATAGAGACATCTCATAATTATTACATGGTGGTAGATCAAATACCATATACCACCTATCCCAAAAACATGATCTCATCCTAGCATGAATGCACCAACGAATAGGAAAAGTTTTGGTTGTGTAATAGGGGGTTGCTGGATATAGGATCGATGAAAAGAGAACATATAGTACGTTTCTTTTTGTCTTTATCTCTCACTTGTTGATATGATAACCCATCGGTATAAAATCCATGACACCATCCCTCCATGTACCCCATCTAGTAACCTCCCTAGACACCTCATTTACATTTTGGGCCATTTTTTCAAGTGTATTTGCTAGGGTTGAGTGGTAATCAAGTGTAGATGACCGCAACCTATTGACCATTTGGGTAATGTTAACACTATTTTGTGAGACACAGTTTATGAGGTCCTCTTGTGTAGTAGTTAAATGATGTAATTATATGCATGAAGGGTTTATAGGAGGTGTTGATTATTGAACAAGAACATTGAGTGGAGGGTTTTGTGGTTGTGTCACTACGGGTGGAGGGTTTTGTGGTTGTGTCACAACGGGGTGAGTGTTTTGTGGTTGTGTCATGACGGGTGGAGGGTTTGATTATGCAGGAGGTGGTCTTTCTTCTCTCCCTCGTTTTCTTGGATTCCTTGATGCATCTATATTTTAAAAAAATAAAAATATATATATCTTTTTTAAATTACAAAATTTGATAAAAAATACATAAACGAAAAATAGAATGAAGACTTACCTTGTTTGTGGGGCACCATGGATGGAGATGCAATCGAAAATCATTTTTGATGGTAAACTTGATCAGGTTTTGGTGTTCTCCTGTGCAATTCACACTGCTTATGTTGTTTGAGGGTATACAAATGCTCTCAAATGCATATAGTAGTAAAAATATAAACTTTACAAAACTCAATTAGGTTTTGTAAAGTATAATGGCCAGGCTTGGATAACAAGCCTAGCTAACATTTCACTTTTAAATAATTCAATCAAATTTTCAAAAACCTGATTGGGTTATTGAAAATTTTGCTCTTTTTTTTTGGGGGGGGGGAGGGGTGTCCAGTTTTTTGTACACCATCTTGGTGCACTCACCCACAAAGTAGTCAATCATCAAATGGATCCTAAATCAACAGTGTTAATCGAGTGGTTAATCCCAGTATTAGCCAAGTATCAACATATTACACTTGTTAATTAAATGATTAATCGAGGCCAACTAGTTGGATGTTTAATGATTATTGGAAAAGGTATTCAAGCCAACTTGGAAAAGTTTATAATATACAAGAGAGATCAAGAATTGTAATGAAAAGTGTGTGAGATAAAAAAACAAAGAATATTCTGATCATCAAGGATCCAAAGGTCAAGCCAAATAGAGACCTAAATTTGCAAAAGAAGTTGCTTCATAAATCAGGTCAAATTACTTTACCTTCTAACCATTGTAGCAGTGAAGAAATCTTCTAACAGAGTCGACTTAACAGTCAAATTGTAAATCCTCTAACAAGGTGACATTTCAAGATTGAAGTGTTTGAAGATCTCTAACCAGGCCACTCCTAACAGTGTGAACTAAATCCTCTAATAAGGTCATACTTAACAATATGTATTGTAACCTTTAACGAGGTTGGCTTCTAACAGGGCTCACTTCAGAAGAGTGAAAAATATTGTAACTAGTTACATGGTGGTTTTCCCAAATTGGGTTTCCACGTTAAATCTTGGTGTCATATGTGTTCATGTTATTTTCTTTATGCTTTATGTTTTTGCAACTAAGTTACTAAAGGTTGCGTAAGATAAAAAACAAAGAATATTCTGATCATCAAGGATCCAAAGGTCAAGCCAGATAGAGACTTGAATCTACAAAAGAAGTTGCTTCATAAATTAGGTCAAATTATTGTTACCTTCTAACCATTTTAGTAGTGAAGAATTCTTCTAACAGAGTCGACTTAAGAATTAGATTGTAAATCCTCTAACAAGGTGACATTTCAAGATTGAAGTGTTTGAAGATCTCTAACTAGGCCACTCTTAACAACGTGAATTAAATCCTCTAACAAGGTCATACTTAACAATATGTATTGTAACCTTTAATGAGGTTGGCTCCTAACAAGGCTCACTTCAGAAGAGTGCAAAATAGTGTAACTAGTTACATGGTGGTTTTCCCAAATTGGGTTTCCACGTTAAATCTTGGTGTCATATGTGTTCATGTTATTTTCTTTATGCTTTATGTTTCTGCAACTAAGTTACTAAAGGTTGTGTAAGATAAAAAAACCAAAGAATATTCTAATCATCAAGGATCCAAAGGTCAAGCCAAATAGAGACCTGAATCTACAAAAGAAGTTGCTTCATAAATTAGGTCAAAGTACTGTTACCTTCTAACCATTGTAGCAGTGAAGAATTCTTCTAACAGAGTCGACTTAACAGTCAGATTGTAATCCTCTAACAAGGTGACATTTCAAGATTGAAGTGTTTGAAGATCTCTAACTAGGCCACTCCTAACAACGTGAACTAAATCCTCTAACAAGGTCATACTTAACAATATAAATTGTAACCTTTAACGAGGTTGGCTCCTAACAGGGCTCACTTCAGAAGAGTGAAAAATATTGTAACTAGTTATATGGTGGTTTTCCCAAATTGGGTTTCCACGTTAAATCTTGGTGTCATATGTGTTCATGTTATTTTCTCTATGCTTTGTGTTTCTACAACTAAGTTACTAAAGGTTAAAACAAATTAACAATCTTAAGACTACTTTGTTAACTGAGTTACAACAAGAACTTAGTTTTAACTGAGCTTCATAAAGTATTGCATTGTTAGTGAAAAGTTTAATTTGACATCCAGGGACAGGGAATTTTTTGGTAGTAATTGATTCACTCCTCCCCTCTCAGTTACTCTCTTCATTTCCAACATGTTGAACCAAGAGGGACATAAAGTACTTGAGCAGATATCATATGATAAACATATCACCAGAGCTAAGGTCAAGGCAAATAATAAAAAACCCAAGCAATGAGATGCACCTAATTGGGTTCATGTGGTAGCACCAGTTATTGATCCACCTCTAGGCACATTTGAGACATACCCCACTGGAGTTAGCAACAATATTGTGGGTTCATGGGACTATTAAACAAAGCTCTTTGCTTTTGCTTTTGTTTTATATAATCTTGGTCATATACTTGCAATGTAATGTAATTTATGCTATTGATGGTCTAGTTCTTGATTATACCCATTGAAATAGTTCATTGAGATTTTTTCTATAGATCTCGATGGTTAAGACAACTAATAGAAAAAATATATTAGTATGGTAGTTAATGTAATGCCTGCTCACAATTTTCCTTTTTGATGAATATTCCTTTTCCTATAAAGTTTAATATTAAAGTACATATTCACAAAAAAAGGACGGGGATACGAGATCACCCTGCGAGAGTCACATGCCTAACACATAATACATAATAAAGTTTTTATATTAAAAAACTTAAATAAAATAAACAAAGCTCACTATGGACTATAATAAAACCTCGAATAAAACAAATATTTAATTTAAAAATTAAGTTCTCTTTTACTTTTTATTTTTAATAGAGGATTTTTCATCCACAAAGTTTTTTAAATAAAGAACGCCAACCTTAAGCTCAAATCTCTTCGACAAAGAGCTAAGAATTGAGGGGTATCCATTCCATTAAATTCATCTAGGTGTTGATTGTTGAGTCATCCCTTGAAAGTTGCACTCAACAAGACTTGAACCATGATGAACTCACCAAGAACTATTCATCTTCATAAACATACCAAAAGCCCTTTGACTAAAAAAGAAGGAAAAAAACTATTCCATGTCATTGGTAATAGTTTCTTAATAAACATTATAAGGGAAGAGATCCAATAGCCGCCAACAGTACAATGATCGACACAGTAGCATTATAGATCCCCTAATTACTGCTTGTAACAAGCCCCAAAAAATGTTAACACATGTACTAATAGCCGATAACACATGAATTGATAACCGATCACACATGTATTAATACTTGATAATTTTTGAGCTTTCTTTGTTGCTGACTGGTTAATTCGTGCAAACAATACTATTTTTTAAGGTGAGCAACTATTGGGGGGTGAACTTTACAACTTTTAGGCTAACGTTTTGAAATGACACTTTTTTAAAATTTATCTTTGATGGAGGTCATCCACAAACAAGTTTTAGGTACCCAAAACGGGCCCACACGTGCTTGAAACCTCTTCGGCTAAGAGCTAAGGACTAAGGTGTATCTACGTTGCCAAATTTTCCTGGGGCACGATCTCGACCTCATCCCTTATGATGTCTTCGAGCCTTGCACTCATCAAGACTTGATCCCTGGTGGGCTCTTTATGAGCCATTCAACTTCATCAGTAGACCAAGGGCCCATTAAATGACACTTTTTGACCACTTCTCACTCTACGACTTCTACAAAAAACTCTGTAAATGCAGAAACGCCAAAACCCTAGGTTTAAGCTATCTAGTCACCTACAAAGATTCATCGAAAAAATTGATAAATTGAAGTAAAAAATAGAAATTCTAGATACACGAAGTTAGCTTGGACTACTATTGATCTCTTCCCTCTATGCAAGAGTGATCTTCTTTTGATCGAATCTATAGTAATTAATGTTCCCAAAATTTTATACCTAAATTTCTAAAAATTGATTAATATCGTAAAAGAACAACCTAAGTGAGAAAATTAAGAGCCAAAATGCATTATTAATTAACTTAAAAATTACGTATAATAATTTTACGAATTTTAATTTAAAAAAAATACAAACCAATTTAGTTATGTAGGTACATTTTGTGCTCTCCATATTGTGCTCCCGAAAAAGTTGAACCCCATTTGATTTTAATTGATCCCCAAGTAAAAGTAAAGCGACTTTGAATAATTCTCATGTGAAACCTTCCCATTCCGTCCGGAAAGAACAAACCACTATGCATACGTGGAAACCTACCATAACTCAAATTTCCATACAAAAATCTCTCCAAAACAATTCCTCTTAGAATGTGAATCCCCCGAAAACAAAACGCACCAATCAGAAAGCTACAAAAACAAATTCAACCAAAGCCGACGGATTCGCCACGTAATCGATCCGTGGTTTATTTCCTCCACCATTCAGATTGAACGGCCTAGAGCATTTATATACAGTCTTGGCCACATTGTAACGCATACATCTCAGAGGTTACCTCATATCAATCGGAACTGTTCGCTTTCTCTTACTAATATATTGATCTCCATTGCAGGATTAAAAAGAAATAAATTCAATACTCCTTTGCTGCGCGAGCCCAAAGGCTAGGGCTTTGCCATTTCCAAGGTTTTGAAAGTTTAGGGCTGTGAAAATGAGTTCTTCAGGTGCAAAGGGCGGTCGTGGAAAAGCCAAGTCGACAAAATCTGTGTCTAGGTCCCAGAAGGCCGGGCTTCAGTTTCCCGTTGGGAGAATCGCAAGGTTTCTTAAGGCAGGGAAATATGCAGAGCGTGTCGGGGCGGGTGCACCTGTCTATCTTGCCGCAGTTCTTGAGTACCTTGCCGCCGAGGTGTGTTTTCGAGATTATTCTGATTTCTTTGTGGGATTCGATCTTGTGCTTCAAATAACAACTTTAGGGCTTTATGAACATAATCTCATGGGAAATGGTTTGATAGGCGCTGTGAATGAAAAATGGGGTTGATTGTGGTTTGGGTTTTGTTCGAGTTGCCGTGTTTGAAGTTTGGGATTCAAGGCGGCGTGTCTTTGAAATGCTGCACTTTTAGGGTTTGCAATTGTCTTTTTGGTTTCTGGGGTTTGAGTTTCAGGGTGTACTGGTGATGTTTCCGGATGTTAGGTGTATTGGATTTTATTCTGCGTTTTTCTTATTCCATTTTTGATCGTAATGAAGTGTTGTTCGTATAGGGTTTATATTTGTTTCTGGGATTTGAAGTTTGTGCTATTGTTTTGTTTGGCTGCGTTTGTCTGGAATGTATTTTAGTTGTTTCTAATTTCTTCCGTCTCTTTCGTTTATGATGCAAGGATCGCGTGGTGTATACTCAAGCTGATGTTTTCAATTATTGATTTTTGAATGGTTTCCCCTGATTTCATTATAACTTTTTGTTTGTTTTATCCCGGATTGTATTTGTTGATCTTTGAATGCTTGTGATGTTGTCTTTTGGGTTGTAATGCTGTGTGGGGGTTGGTCTGAAGTCCAGATGTGGTGTTTGCAGGGGACTTTTTAAGTGTTGAAGTTTGACTCGATGGTTTTAATCCTAGCGTTGTGGATGATGTCCATAGGTGATCAATGCATTGTTTAGTTTATCAGTGCACTGAGAATATTGAATATGCTCTGTTGTAAGGGTTCTTTTGTTTTGTATGCTTGAATTAGGACAATGTTTTCAGGTTTTTAAAGGGGTGGCGTTAAAAGTGTTTTGTTTTGTGGTTGTTTCTACGGTTGTAGCTATCGTCATTTATTGTATTAGAGAATGATGCATGCCAGTATTTGGAGATATTTAAGGGCGTTAAATTTCAAAGCCAGATGCGGAAGTTTGTTTATTCCATTCTGCATTGGTTGATTTTTACCGAGAGTCATCTTTCTTATGTTGATGTCTTTTAGCCCGCAATTTATTGAACCTCATCTGATTGAAGAGTTTTTCTACTCTGTTTTCAATTAGTAAAATCTTATCAGATCAGTTTACATCCAATTCAACAAATCTTCCCTGTTTGGCCCACGGCATTGCCTGGGCCATTTTTTGTACATCGCAATTTGCATTGGTTGATTTTCAGGGAGTGGCATCTTTCTTATCTTGACGTCTTTTATCATCTTTAAAATGAAATTTCCTCCGGTGTATTGAACCTCGCCTGACTGAGGAGTTTTTCCTTGTCTATTTTCAATTATAAAATCTCATCCAGACCATTTTCTAATCAATTTAACAAATCTTCCTGTTCGGCACATGACATTGCTTGAAGCATTGTTTGTCCAGCCAAGTTTGTAAATAATTGTGTGGAAGCTATGTAGTTCCCCATTGCATCTGTGTCTATTTTGTTGTGTAAGGGTTTGTTTGTTAGTTGAAGTATTTCATTTAGATTTTTGTTTTCATGATGTGATCATGGAAGTCAAATTTCCCCTTTTTAGGTTCAAACTGTGCTAGGCTTTTTATTTGCCATACTTTCTGTTCCTTTACAAAAGATTCTGTTTTTAGTTGTTTAATGCCTTCCAAATATTTTTTGTTTTAAGCATTTAGATTTATTTGGGCTGGACATGATAAAATCTAATTACTACCCTTATCTAGGTTCTGGAGCTTGCTGGAAATGCTGCCCGAGACAACAAAAAGAATCGAATTGTGCCTAGGCATATTCAGTTAGCAGTCAGAAATGATGACGAGTTGAGTAAGCTGCTTGGCACTGTAACGATTGCAAATGGAGGAGTTTTGCCGAACATCCACCAAGTTCTCTTGCCTAAGAAGGCTGGAAAAGATAAGGGAGATATTGGATCTGCTTCTCAAGAGTTTTGATCTTGTGACTTTCATGAAGTTGGGTTCAATGTTAAGATTCACCTAGTTTGATCATTCCAAACTATGCGTTCGCATACGGTTCTGTTTTTTGGGAATGTAATGGCCATATTTTGTCAATTTTAATTTGTTGACTGTGTAATGGTCACAGAGACTATTATGTCTTGAAATGTACTGATGATAAAGAGCTTGTGCTGTCATGAACTTTACCAATTACTTTATTAGTAAAATTTATTTTACTCTTTGCAATGGTGTTCATCAGACAATGATCGTTTCTGTGGTAACTGTTAATACAAATTTGGACGTGCCTTTATGTGGTACCTCCATGTCTGCTTAAACATGGAAGCAGGGCATATATCATCAGAATCAGGGGATGCGCTTATATTTGAATGCGCTTCTATTTGAGTAGCTTTCATAATCCTATTTGTCTGAACATATGTGAGAATCAAAGGATTTGTTTTGCGAGTAGATTTCATGTTTGTTTGTCTGATTTGCTGTGCGAGAGTAGCTTTATATTTTTAAGGTAGCACTCGGCCTTATTGTGGGTGGCTGCTCCAGTTTTTCAGAATGTCCATTTTTCTCACATACCGCGGTGTTGTGTTTATCGAGGCTCTATTCAATCAGTGCATTCAAATTTTGTCGAGTGGATAGAAGCGCGCTGTAATGGCATTTAAATTTAGAAGGGTATTGTATATGTATATCTGGAAAAGAAAATGGCAAGGCTAATTTGGAATGAATGATTTTAATAACATCCAGTGTCACAATTATAACAGCATATGGGATCTGCAACCTTTCTTAAAAAGGGGAAAATTTAATTAAGCTGTAACTTTTTCATCGGCTCTTATAAGTACTTTAGTGTAATTCAAATTCTCTTCTCTTAAATGCTACTTGTAGGAGGGACCAAAAGTTTAGTATGGTTCACTAGTGGATCACGCTCTTGTGAATATATTAGTCTTGTGATATTATATTTTGTAATTAAATAATATACATGTAAATAAAAAAGAATATAAATGTTGATAAAATAAAGACTAATACTTTTACAAATGAAAAGTGGTAAATGTTATAAAAAAATGTTAAATTTTATTATAAATTTGTTAAGTCTTATTACAGTAGGAATTTCCATATAAAAATTGAAATTCATTTAGGGCTTGTTTGGTTGCTGGCATAGGAATTGAAAATTAGAAAACAAAATAAGAATGGGAATGGAAATGAGGGATGGGAATATAAAATAGTAATTCTAGTCATGTTTGGTTCACCTTGAATTGATTGGGAATATGTCAATTGTTTGGTTCACATTATTCAGAAAATTCAACAAATTCAAACTTGCTATGACTTAGAAATCAAAACTCTTTTCATTTGCTTGAAGGAAAATCTTGTTTATAAACAAATCATGGCCTTGTCATGTGTGACAATAGTTTCCATGCACTTGATTAAACATTCTCTGCTGCATCATATGCGAGAGAAGAAATGTTGCTTGACTTGAATTGGTATAGGAGGTATTCAAAATTCTAGAGATGGAATTGAAATTCATTTATGATACCCTTTTCTCCAAATGCATTGATACTAAGTTTAGGAAGAGGGTAAGACTATTGTGCCTTGTCAATACTACTCTCATGGGAGTAGTTAGGTTTTTGATACTAAGAAAAATAACACATAGAAGCAAGGTGAAAGTCACATGAGTATGAGAATTTCTTTGTTGAGCATTGAGTATGTCTAGAGTTTGATGCTCTTGCTCTTTGATGCAAATATGGTGAGCAGTTGCAACTAGAGCTTGTCTTGGTGTCACATTGCAGTTTGCTTTAGCAAAAAGCTACACACACATAGCCATTGATTTCAAAAAATTATATAATTTGAAAAAATTAGTATGAGAATTTCTTTGTTGAGCATTGAGTATGTCCAAAGTTTGATGCTCTTGCTCTTTGATGCAAATAGGGTGAGCAGTTGCAACTAGAGCTTGTCTTGGCGTCACATTGCAGTTTGCTTTAGCAAAAACTACACACACATAGCCATTGATTTCAAAAAATTATATAATTTCAAAAAATTATATTGGGAATGGAAATGGATCATTCCAATTATAAGTAAATTTTGGAATGGACAAAAGGTCATTTTGAGCTAAAATAGGAATACGTAATCCTATTCTCCATTCCCATTCCATGCACCAAACAAAGAATAAAAATCATAATCTAACTCTCCATTCTTATTTTGGTTGTATTCTAGTAACCAAATGGGCTTTAGTCTTTTTGAAGTGGCTTATTAATGAAGTGCTCATTTATTAATAGATATTTTCGCCACATGTTTATTGTGAGTGTCTAGAAAAGTAAGTCATCATATATTCATATAGCTTGATTGTTTTTAGTTTTAAATAATATGTTATATTCAATTATGAATAATCTTCATCAATATTAACAATTTTCTCCATTAAGTAAATATAAAGGTAAACATGTTTTTTCAATTACTATGTTGTTCATTGATGGAAGGGTTTACATTTTCTTTATTTTCTTTTATTGTGTCCATCTAAGATTCCTCTTATAGTGTGGGTTATTTCAAATTCAATTTTGATGGGGATTTGAAGTTGAGGTCTTGGCCTTTTTGGTTTGGAACTTACAAAATTACTCTCTATATCTATGTTATATGTTAGAAGATGATTCAACCATTATTATTGATGTGTATTAAATGTCATGCAAATTATTGGTCTATATAGTATATAATTTAATTGATTGTTTAGCTAATTTGGGTATATTGATGGATTTATATTAACTCTTTATTTTCCTCACTTAATTTGCTTGTTTTACTCAACTTTATTAATATTATGACAAAAGAATATGTTTGGAATAATGTTGAGTGCTTTTCATATTTTATTTGATAATAAATCATTGTTTTCTTCAATTTCACATGTTTTTACTTTTATGAATCTTGTTCTTTTGAGATTGTTTGTAGTTTAGGGTCTTGGATTGCATTTGCATCAAATCACTTTCTAATATCACGGTTTCAATTGGAGTTTTGGATGTAGATTAATGATGGAAATTTGTATGATAGTTCTTGGCTTGACTCTTGGTTTTGTCTTTGACACTAAACAATGAATTGTATTTATATGAGTTTTGGATTCTTTGTAATCACAATATTCTCAATTTGGGAATGACGAGAACAAGATTCATTATTGTAGTTAGATACTCTCTCTTGTTATAGTCTTTCTTCTTTTGTATCAGGCTATGATTGGAGTTTTTCTTCTCTAATTATTTTCTCTAGGAGCTATTTTTGAACTAATTATTAATATAGATATAATGTTGAGCTAATAGTTTTATAGGAACAAGATACAACCCAATTTGAGGGGGCACTGAGAGATTAGAGTTGGCATTAAATCTAGATGAATTTAGAATTTCATACACTTAAAGATACAACACAACTCAAGGAGGCATTGAGAGATTAGAGTTGGCATTAAATCTAGATGAATCTAGAATTACATATACGTACAAGATCTCTAAAGGGTTCGTTTGGTTCATGGAATTAGATGGGAATTGGTGTTTATAAAAATTGGTTTTGAAAAATGGGGCTGTTTTTGTCAAAATAGAAAAATAGAATTAGAACTTTTGAATTCTAATTTTGCCTCAAAACTAGGTTTCAACGCTTACTCCAAATACCTAGAATTAATCAAAACCTAGTTACACATCTCTGGTTGTTAAGCTTGCATTGTGTTAGATGAGGAGTGTGTACATTTTGTGGTTGCCAATGAAAGTAGCATAATGTAGTGGAGTGTTGTTTGGTGCTTAACACCCATTACCCCCCCAGTCTACATAATCATTCTCATCATTACTTTCTATAGAGGTTTATATGCCACTCTCTAGGGGCTGTTTTACCATTTTTAAATCTATGTTCTTTGCTGCCCAAAGAGGAGAGATGCTTAAAACATCAAGCTTGTCTTTATAGCTGAACACTGGGAACCAATGCTCACATAAAATTTCATCAAACCACTTGAAATCGTCATTTGCCTAGTTTGCCGCTGCTTTGAGGCCCTCTAAAAATTCTTTTAGGGTTTCTCATAAGATATGATAGGCGTTGCAAAGCAAGAATGTTAGAGATGAATTGGAATGCACCACCACTTTATGATGTAATTTGGAGCACAAAATGTAGAATGTTTGTCGAGCCATGCTTTCAACCACAACATTCTAGACTGTTTTGGAAATGACTTCCTCTCCAAATTTGTGAAAAATCTCTAAATATTATTTCACGTCACTCTGGTGGGGAAGTTTTTTAACAATCTTAAGTATAATATTTTCTTGATGTGAGTTTTCACCCTTGGTCTAATTTTTGGAGTCTACTTGCAACTCTAAGCTTATGTATAAAAATGTGTCTTCACACTCTTTAGAGTAAAACAAATGGTTCAAGTAAAATCTCAAAAATAGGAATGAAGATTTGCAAAAGCTTGATTTGGCAAAACCAAGATTAGGATTTTTACAATTCCTCAAACCAAACGGACCCTAAAGTAAAATTAGAATAGCCAAACCTACATTCTAATTGTTCTTGTCTAGATTATGTTTTATCAAAACTTCTACTCAAGAGTAGTAAATTTGTTTTCTCCTAATTTTTAAAAGCAATTTCCCTTTTAAATTTGAAGCACAACTTTAGACATGAAGAAGACTTTCTTTTTGAAAGAAAAATTTCGTACGTCCTCAATTTGCTAGCAAAATTGCTAAAATAACACAAGCCCCAAAATACGCGATCCAAAATACTCTTAAGCTTTGAATTTACTCTTTAACTTAAATGTTAAATCACCATGAACTTTTGTGTAAACTTATTAATTCTAGCTTTCCATCCAATTGCTTTCCCAAAACTTGTTTATCTCTAAAATGACTTAAAAACCTTTAATAAAAAGCCCTAACAAGTTTTTTATTTAATAAAAAATAAATATTAAATAATTTAATTTATTAAATATTTTCATGCATACTCAAAGCATTTTTAATATAAAATAATTTTTCTTTTTTCTCCACATTGTTTATTTTGCATGACATTTTTAAACCATAGTTTATTATTTCAATTAATAATAGTAATTAAAGTTCATTATTTAAATCCAACTTTAATATAATTATCATTAATTAAAAAATTATAATAAATCAATACTCAATCCAACACTTTACTATTACCGGATCCTATGGTTTCGTCCTTATCAATAAAGGGAGGGATTTTGAGACCTAGCTAGCGACCTTACATATTTCCATCCTAATGATTTATAACTACCATTTTGCGGATAGAATTCATCAATTAATTATTAGTTACTTCAATAATATATGTTTTTATTTTGTTGACAAGGCATCCAACTTCTAGTTTCCTATCCTGAAAGATTCTTCTATTCCTTTCCTTCTATAAAAGGAGAGAGATCCATAGGCTTTTGTAGATACTATCTAATCATTAAAGGGCCAGACTGTGAGCACGCTGATAGTAGAGTCTGTGAAGGCTGAACTCCATTCTAGCTAGGAGCATAACCATTTCCAACAAAAGTTAGAATAAGGACAATTAAAGATCAAATTATATGCAAACCCTAAAGGACATCTATTGGTACCTTGATATCCCATTTTCTTGAATCTCTCTATTGCAAGGGCCTTCTTGTAAAGGACAATCCAAGTAAACACCCCTATCTTGGGA
The DNA here is from genome assembly GCA_028749045.1 of Cupressus sempervirens. NCBI lineage: Eukaryota > Viridiplantae > Streptophyta > Pinopsida > Cupressales > Cupressaceae > Cupressus > Cupressus sempervirens. The sequence continues at coordinate 14,378,210 of CM053791.1, forward strand.
AGGTAGAACTTGTCCCAACCTAGATTTATAGGTAGCTAGCTCATATAATAACCTAGAGAGGATTCTATCATTTTGTAACCCACTAAATGAAATATTCTTAGAAAGTAGCAAATTCTTCTAGTGGTCTTTCTTCCTAGAAGGAATATCCTCCCTATCTAAATCTTTCTAATGCCACCTAAGCCTGTCCACTTCAAATTCCACATAATCCTTGGCCTTGGATCCCCACCTGGACTCCAGATAATCAATAGAGTGGGAAAGCAATAAGTATTTATCTAGGGCCTTATAACCTCCCCATTGTACATGGTGTGACTTCTTTGAAAAAATAGATAGGATCAAAAGAGGACAAGCATTTGTGAGTCAAAATCTTTACCTGCTTAAGATTGGAAAATTTAAGCATTCTCCAGACTAACCTAGCTCCTAAAGCTAACCCTTGAATTTTAATATTCTTAATGCTTGTCCCTCCTAGATCCTTCAACCTACAAACTTGACCCCAAGATAAAAGAGAGAACTTCCTTTCTCCTCATTGCCTTGCCAAAAGAAGTATCTAAGAAGTTTATTGATTTTAGTAAGTTTGCTGCTTGGTAGGTCTATGCAAGAGAGTTTATAGATAGGTTGGGTTGATAAAACTAATTGAACTAGGGTCTTCCTAGCTGTTGCCGAGGGCTATTTACCTTTTTGGCCAACCACTTTTCTTTGAAGCTTTTCTATAATATGATCCCAAAGCTCAATTCATTTGAGGTCAGAATTCAAAGGTATCCCCAAGTACTTACTAGGGAGAGAGCCTTTGTTAAAGTCCAAAATGACACATATATGCTCCTCCATTCTTGGCTGAGTATCTAAGAAAAATTATCTGATTTGTCCCTATTAATCTCTTGTCCAGAAGCTAGAGAGTATTGTTTCAAAATACTTTTCAAAGCTAAGGCTTCCTCGACCGAACTATGGTCATAAAGCATGGTGTCATCTACAAAACGTTGATGAGTAGTCGGATCTAGAGTATTAGTAATATATATGCCCTTGACATTACCCAAGGATATGTCCCGAGAGATAGATCTTTTGAGAGTGTTTTCCATAAGGATTAAAAAGAAGGGGGAAAAATACTAAAGAAGAAGCCTAATGGAGCACTATTAACCAAGATACATAGTTTCAAAGATAAACTCTATCCATTGCTTAGAAAATTCATAGGCTTCTAGACATTTATGTAAAATATCCTATCTACTTTGTCATATGCTTTCTTAATATCTATTTTGATAAGCATGCTTAAAGTTTATTATATTAAATTGAATGGATGGCCTCTCGAGCTATGATAATACCATCATATATAGAACATCTTGGAATAAAACTAGATTGTTCCTTGCTAATAAGGTTAGGTAAGATTGCTTGAAGTTTGATAGCTAAGATATTGGTAAAGAGCTTGTATAGGGTATTGCAAAGAGCAATAGGTCTAAAGTCATCAAAAGTTTTTGTCTTCTTTTTTTTAGGAATGAGGGAAACGAAAGTATTATTGGCTTCTTTTAGATATTTATCGAAGTTCCCAACTCCTTCCAACGTTTTACTTATGTTGTCTCCTATACAATCCCAACATTTTTGAAAAAAGATAGTAGAGAAAGCATCCGATCCTAGAGATTTATCTGGGTTCATTTGGTTGAGAGAAACTTCCACCTCTTGCTTAGTGAATTTCTGCTGTAAATTTATATTTTGTTCCGGGGAGACAAGTTTGAGGATATTAACAAGGATATTCTGCTAGGCCTTAAGGTTATAACAAATTGAATTGTTATAGATATCTTCAAAGTAAGAGATAGCTTTTGAACTAATTTTTTCTAGGGATTTCTTAATAATTCCATAAACTCTTTTAATGGATGTTATACGGTTAATCATACGCCTTTGTTTTGAGCTATTGTGAAAGAACTTAATGTTTTCACCTGCCTTTAGACACATTTCTCTCAACTTTTGTCTCCAAAAGAGCTCTTCTTTGACTAAGATATCTTCATTGTTTAGAGACTCTATTTTTTCTTCCAAAGTAATCTTATTCTTGAAGATATTTCCAAAGTAGTCTGAGTTCCATTCTTTCAATTTTCGCTTAATTATCTTCAAATTGCTCACTACTTGGATGAGTTTGGAGCCAATTAAGATATCCGTTTCTTCCCAACATTACTTTATCATATTAAGGAAATTGTCATCTTTAAGCCACATTTGTTCAAACTTAAAAGGATAATTATTGGGATGCTTATCCTCAATAATTTTGAGTTCAACAAGAAAATGATTTGACCCTGAAACTTGTTTGATTTTTGATAGGAAATAAATAAAATCAACCAATATGTCCCCATGGATAAGGAAACTATGCATTTTTTTGTAATATTGCTGAAACTCTTCCTTCTATTATTCCAAGTAAAGGCTTTTGACGAACACTTTACTTTCGTAAGACCCATCTTGTTAACCCAATCAACAAAAACCCTAGAAGTAGAGGAGAGGTGTCTTCTGCCTCCCCTCTTCTTTGAGGGATGAATGATCACATTAAAATCTCCTCTAAAAATAGAAATCCTCTCTCCTACCATACTGATCATTTCTTCAAGTTCCTTCCATACCCTACCTTTTTCTTGATAGCTAATTTAACCATAAACTTTAAAGAAATTATAATAGATATAATATCTAATGCCTTTATCTGATCCATAGATCTAATACTTATCAAATTCCAGGGAAGAAATAGAAACATTCCCTAGGTCCCATAATATAGCAAGACCCCTCGAGGCTCCATCTGTTGGGGAGTCCCTTACTTCTTGCTGGCCTAAAGACTTCCTAAATTTGTCCTTGTGTACTTCAGCTAGTTTGGTTTCTTGAAGAAGAATTATATTAGCTTTAGTAGTTGAAATGCAACGCTTAAGAAGCCATTGCTTATTAGGGGCATTGAGGCCCCTAACATTCCAAGTTAGGATATTCATGATGTTGTGGGAAGGACCTTCCCCTTCCTAACATAAAAAAGATCGATTAATTTTGCTTGACCTCTAGCTAGACCATCTCTAGTCCTAAGCTCCTAAAAGGATTTGTGCCCATGCTTTTCTAAAGATTTGGATCAATTTGGATTTGTCTTACTAGGAAGAGAGGCAACAAGACCTAGAGTACCTAATTCCTCCACTGATAACAAATCCCGATCTAAATTTTCTAGATCTTCATCTGGGATTAAGAGGGGATCATTCCCTTCGTCATCTACACTTTTAAGTATCTTATTAATCATGATTGATTTCTATTGCTTAACCTCTTCTTCATCACAATTCTTATCCAAAAACTAATCCATGAGATCATCCACCACCATATTATTTAGAGCTTCCACAATAATATTCACTTCTTATACTTTATCGAGAGATTGACATGTTTCTTCCCTTTGAGGATTGATAGGAGGCTCCAAATTTAGATCATGTTCTATGTCCTCCAAATTCATCTCTACTGAGTCTTTACAAACTTGATTAGATGGTTGATTGGTTTGTAATGAAAAGGGATCCTCTTCTCTAGGGTTCTCTGGTCCAACAATTACCAACTTCAAATGAGGAGGACAGTCCTTGATCTCTCCTTCTGAATATTCCTCCAAAGAGAATCCACCTCCTTTCTTATTAAGGGTAATATGGACACTAGAGGTATTTTGATGAACTGCTGGGTTTTTGAGGGCCGAGGACGAAAGATCAACAACATTAGTTTCCTCTCGAAAAAATCCTTCTATAAATCTAGGTTCAACAGAGATGATTTTTCCATTAATGTTTATATTTATAGGTTTGAGGTTTTAGATATTAACATCTAATTTCATTATTGGACTAGAGCTTTTGAAATTTGATTCAACAAATCCTACAAAAGACCCTACTTTGGTACTTATGAGTATGAGTGTGTCCTTTACTAAGAGTTCTATCAGAAGGTTTGGAAGCATAATTGCCCTCTCAAATTCAAAGTTAATAGAATTTTTGGGATAAAAAGGGTCTCCAATCAATAAACTTAAAGGGGTAACCATAAAAAAAAGGGACATCTCCATTCACAGGAATTTTTTTTAACTCTAAACTATCACAAGTTATATACAAGAAATCATTATCCATAGCAGCTAAATCTACATGATTACCTAAATAATCCTCAATCCATTTAACAATTGAAGATACATCCATACTTGGACCAGTTCATCTGGAAAATAATCCATGGTTCTAGCGTTGGCAGTTAATATAATCAATTGTGTTACTTGGTAGATTAAAAGACAATAGATATTGATTGCTTTTCTCTAGATTATCTTTTGTAGGCTATCATGGTCCTTGAGTTGGGGACGCCAAATTTGAGCAATCTGAAGGGTTAGGGCCCAAATTTGAATTTGTTGCAGTCTTAAGAAGATTAACATTCCAAAGAGGGGCAAAAGAGTTTATCCTCTTTTCAATCTTCCTGTTGGTATTCCTCAAAGGAACCCTAAGTTGAGATTTAAGATTTCTTCCATATGTTCTTCTATGAATTTTTGTTTCTGAAAGATTGTCTTCTTTTGGATCGATGAGAGAGAACCTCAATCTAACCATTTTCCTCTACATCCCTAGCAGGTAGAAGATTCAAGGATTGGAAGAGGCTAATGCATAATGAGTTCTCTAGAAATGAGAACACTGCCTATGATATTTAGTAAGATCGCCTTGAGAGTAGAGATTCATAGAATTGACACAGTTTATAGAAGCATATGCCATCACATTTTTTATATGACTTAGGAACTCCTTGCAAAATAATACCAGATTGATCTTTTTGTCAACGTGTCTAGTTCATTGATTAATGGCTACCGATTCTTGATCAGTTGTTACTCGAAATGTCACCACAAAGCTCAAATCTACTTGGGGGAATGGCCAAATCAACAGGGGGCACTTCAATTGCAAAAAGATGATGCTGTGGGGATCTCTATGTGTTGGATTGCATGCAACTATCGTCCAATAATACAAATCGTGCTTGTTATTTGGAGGGAGCAGATCATGCAAAAAAGCTCAGATTTTATTGTCCAACAATGCTCTTAGAGTAAATGATTAATTTAATTTAATTTATTAAATTACCTTTACTCCCTTCTTAAAATTTCACTTTATGCATATGAGTTTTCATTCAATAATTAAATATTAATTATTAAATGTCATTTACCTTTTAGGCTTTTCCTTCTAGGGTTTTACAATATCCTTTATTAGGATTGATCCATTGTATTTTCATTCATTCTTTTTAGTATGATAATACATTCTTCCATATTTTGAGAGCCAAACCCTTGTCTTCTCTCTGTCTTTGCTTCTCTATGATAGATTCTTGCATGTAGGTGTTCTTTGGGTTTTGTGGATTTGTATTGCTCAAATCCTTCAAAGGCAAATCTCCACTTGAATTCATTGCTCTCCAATTATAGTCTTCTGCTATAAATTATTCTCTGTGATAATTATAATATCCTCTGCAATGTATATAATGTCATCTGTATATAATCCTCAACAATGACAATATTGTCTTCTTTATTATATTATGCAATTGTCTTCTGCAATATCTTATTGTCGCTGCTACATGTTCTAATGTCCTTTGATGTGGAGATTATGTACTTAACATAAACACTAGTGCCATTATGTCCGAATGTCCATGATGTCTGACTACTATGTAGATTCTTAATGAAACAATGCCAAGATGTATAATTCTCCTTGTCAGATATTATCATTATATTGTTTATAGATTTGACTACTTCAAAATTTTTATTGCTTCAATGATTTAGACGAGAATCATCATTTTAGTTTTTGTTTGATTTGTTTTCTTCCTTGATTCATGATTTATATCAATTTCATCCCATTTCTTATTTAGTAGCAAAGATCTAAACCATGTTCATAGTTGATGAATGCCATGTATGTTACTATAATTTTTTTAATCAAAACTCTTCATTGTTATCATAACTTATTATAACATATAAAATTGAAACATACAAAATAAACAATGCAAATTGGATTTGTGCTTCTTAATGTCAATTAAAGTCTTGTGTTATTAATTATAAAGTGTGATATGAAATGTTGAAGGGAGCAAAAAACTCCTTACAAAACAAAATTTAGAAATAAGGCAATGTTTTTATAAATTGTGGAAATGTACTCTTTGCTCTATACATTTTTTTTTTAATGTTGGTTTCCTTTACTTTATTTAAAAAAAAAAAAATCAAAACCAAATGTCAATTTTAAAAAAAGGTCTGTTGTACAAATAAAAAATTTCAAAGAACAAAGGTAAAGATCAATTAGCTTTTAGGAAACATCACTAGAGGAAGGTAGTAACAATTAGGGGGTCTAATAATTGTGATAGTTTTGTCTCTTAAAAGAATCCCACAAAATTAGTCTATCATTTTAAAGCTTTTTTGGTTAGTGATTGACAAATTTGGGCATCACTGTTCGGACTATACTAACATTTTTTCAATGAATGACTATTGGTGCATGAACATAGTGGGGTATTAGGCAAGCATCTGAAATGACTTTTTTTGACCACTTTGTGCTCCAAAATCTCTATAGAGAGAATTGTGATTCAGAAGTCAAAAGACCAAACCTTAGATTTATGCTCTTCACTCATCTACGAAGGTACACCAAAAAAATGGAAAATTCTAAATTATTTTTAGAAGTTCTAGGTGCACAAAGTTAGCCCAATTGGTACTGGGTTTTTTCCCCTATACACTCAAATTCCAAGTAAACCCTTATAACATCTTCTTGAGGATTTTGTGCTATTGAAAATGATGGTTTGTATAAAATTCTGCAATCACCATGTGTAAGATCAAGTAGGTGGATTTGTAGGTCTCATGAATATTTGAAGTGTTGAAAGTAGTGCATTTTCAAAATTTGGGATGTTGAAAGTTGAATACTTGTTCTATTTTATTGTTTATTTTTTTTTCAAAAGTGTGGAACAAAAGTAATATTGTTATTCAACATTGAATAGAAGATAAGATAAATTTATTAATGACCAACAAGAGACTACAAAGGGTCTAAGAGACTGAAAGCAAAAAACCAACAACAAGAGCAACAAATGGTGTTTGAGAAGAAATAAAAAAGGAAAACATAACAACCAAAGTAGAAATATAAGGATCCTTTTTGAGTGCGAATATGTCTAGCACCAAAGGATAGGGTCCAAGGTTGGGAAGAGCTTTGGATTGGCGTAGAGTATTGCTGGAAATGGAGTGTTGTTGTCAAAAATACTGGTTGTGAGGCCTCATACACTTGGAGTGACTAGAAGTGGGAGGGTCAAACTATCTCTTTGAGTCCTCGGCATAGGATGTCAACGAGAAAAAGGAGGTGATAAGATGATTAGCAACTTGCCTTGAAGGGAAAAGGACCTGCAAGGTGTGATCATTGAACCACATGGCCTCTCGAAGGTAAAGAGCAAGGCACTGTTGGTCCCCTAATCTCGTAGTAGATGGGACACTGGAAGATAAAGTGAAATTAGTCTGGACCTTGGCTAGGGTATAAAGGTGACATATCTAATTGACTCTATCAATTTGGTGGTTAGTCTAAATGTAGAGATGATGGGAGTCGACACATAAAGAACCCAAAGCGATGCAAAAGGCATGATGCCAACATTGAGACAAATAAGGGGGTTGTACAATGACACCGTCCTAAATGTCCAAAAAGTGCTCACATAGAAGGAGCTCTTTAGAAAAAAATACGTTTATAAAAATGAATTGAGATGGAAAGGAGCTTTTTCTAAAAATTGGGTGGGTGGTGTTTAAATGTTTTAACACTATTTTAAAACAGATCTTATAATTTTTGTGCTCTAGTTTCTCTTTAAATTTTTGAGGAAGAGGGCTCCTTAATTTCATTTATGAAAATAAACAATGAAAAAAAGGGAGGGTTAAAATAAAAATAAATTCAATCTCTTCATAAATTTATTTCCCTCTTTTATTTGTTTCTAGATTCTCTTTTTCAAATCATTAAATTTTCTTTCCAATTTTTATATAAAAAAATAAATACTAAAATAATTGTTTAAAAAGAAGTAATGTTTACTAGTCAAAAGGATATTGGTAGGATCAACAAAAGTGAGGGAAAGAAAACGACAAAAATTGGGGTGCACAATTATGTTGGATGGATAGGGGAAATGACCCAATAATGGTAATGGGCTCTAATAATTGTAAACATTTTTTGTTTGTTTTACTTTTCAATCACTAAAGAAATCTTAAAATGATAGTATATGCACTTATAGTCAATCATATAAGACATCTCTACATAAAGCCAAAAGCTTAATTTTTAGTGTTAACTTATATATAGAGATGCACACCATTGAAAATTAGGTTATTGCATATTGATAATTGATATTATTTTTTGAAGAATGCTGACATGATGAAGTTTTGGAGATTAGAAGGAACTTAGGAGTGGGACTTGAAGGACTTAAGGAGTGGGACTTTTAGTGATATAATACTATGAAGGAAATTGTCTATAGCGATGAATTTGAAGATGAACGTATCGTTGGCAATCACAACTGTTGATTTATTAAAATGTTAATGAAGACGATTTGCCAACATGATGAAGTTTTGGAGAACATCTACAAGAGAAGGCACTAAAGGAGTGGCACTGTGGTGACTATAATGAGCAAAAGGTTGTGTTTTTACCCACATTGCTATGTCAAAAACTGATGAAACAAGCAATGGCTCTGTTGAAGCCCTTAAAACCTTCACAGAAAAAGAAGCGGCTGGTAATCGCAATTTTCGTTTGTACAAGAGGAACGGCCACAGTCTGCGAGTTTGAAACGAAGGTAATCAATGCCTACGAAAATAAGTTTTATAAACAGACAAATCCATGGCATAAATTGCACAAAATTATGGATTCTTCTGGCTACTTTTCCCTCTTACAGGATTGCATTGCGAAGAATTCCTTTCCGGAGGCAAAATTAATTCATGGCCATATGCAAAAAACAGGTTTAATCTGTGATGCACATTTGCAGCATACACTGATTAATACCTACCTCAATCTCAGAAAATTAGATCACGCATTCCAAGTGTTTGACGAAATACCCAACCGATTGGTGCGCTCGTGGAACATTATGATTGCAGCGTATGCAAGGCAGGGATTCGCGGAGAAAGCATTGGCGCTCTTTCGTCTGATGCAAGATGCAAGGTTCAGTCCAGATGAGCATACATTTTCTACCATTCTTGTGGCTTGCGCAAAATTGAGGGACCTTGAGGAGGGTGCGAAGATCCATGGTGCGATAGTAGAAGGTGGTTTTTTGTCTGATGTTTTTGTGGGGAATGGTCTTATTGACATGTACGCAAAATGCGGAACTTTGGAGGCTGCACGCCATGTGTTTGACCAAATGCCTAAACGAGATGTGGTGTCCTGGACGAGCATGATTACGGGCTATACACAAAATGGGTGCGGCGAGAAAGCCCTTGAGCTTTTCCGGCAGATGAAAACGTCAGGTACGACAAAGAGCTTTTTTCGACCGTGTTCGGAAATTTGTGATTTTTTGCAGTTTCCATTAATCGGTAGAATTTTCCGAGTTAAACTGAACCTCCACTTGATTCAAAGTTAAAAGAATTGGAAGTGTTGACAAGCATCCCGATCAGATGTTATGGTGTGAATCTACATATGCAAGCCAACACAAATTGTAGTTGTATCACCAAACACCAAGTTTGGTGTTTTGGTATGGCGGTGTATGTGTAAGTAGATTTTTTTGGGTTAATAATATTTCATGTCACACTTCTCAACGTGTCACACTTCTCAACGGTGATTAGAATCGTTGCTTAAAATATGCGTACATGTTGTTTACTACAGATAAATCTATTGAAATTGGCTTATTTTTCTCAAATTTTTCTGAAAATATTGAGATATTGTCAAATGACAAATCCACTTCCTGTTTTTTTCGTTTAAGGAAAACTTGATTACCTACCAATAAAGAACTCATGGAGAGATTCTCAGTTCTGTGGTTTGTATTGCTTGTTAAAGTGCTATCTTTTTAACAATAGATTTATTCTGTGCCTTCTGCTTAAGGAAAACTTGATTACCTCCCAATAAAAAAATTCATGGAGAGATTCTCAGTTCTGTGGTTTGTATTGCTTGTTAAAGTGCTATGTTTTTAACAATAGATTTATTCTGTGCCTTCTGCTTCCGGCTTGGATGCCTTTAGTGTTGAACCTTGGCGATTCTTTGTCTTTTGATTAATTGCATGTAACACCTTAAGCCGAATTTGTAAACATTTTATAGTCTATAATTATTTCAAAATTTTCCTAGGTACGAAGCCAAATTTGAAAACCTTTACTAGCATCTTGCCAGTATGTGCCAACTTGGCAGCTCTGGAACAAGGAGTGGAGATCCATGAAGAGATAATGAAAAGTGGACTTCAATGTGACGCATTTGTGGAGAGCTCCCTTGTAGACATGTATGCAAAATGTGGGAACATAGAGAAAGCACGAGATCTATTTGACAAAATGCATAGGCAAGATACAGTCTCCTGGACGGTGATAATAGGAGGGTGTGCACAGAACAGAATGGAAGAGGATGCTCTGAAGCTTTTTCGACAGATGAAGCTTGTGGGAGTGAAGCCTATTGCAAAGACCTTCACCAACGTTCTTCCAGCGTGTGCTAGTTTGGCAGTTCTAGAATATGGTATGGCAATTCATAACGAAATAATTAGAAGTGGATTCGAGAATGATATCTTTGTTGCAAATGCTGTCATAGACATGTATGCAAAATGCGGAAACATAGGACAGGCACGTGATGTTTTTGATAAAATGCACCATAGAAATGTTTCTTCTTGGACAGCAATGATAGCAGGTTATGGAATGCATGGCTTTGGCAATGATGCTCTTCATCTCTTTGAACTGATGGAAAATTTGGGCTTGCACCCAGACAGTGTTACCTTAGTTTGTGTTTTGGCTGCGTGCTGCCATTCTGGTCTAGTAGAGGAGGGTCAGCGATACTTTGATTGCATGAGTGAAATTTATCACATAGAACCTGGAATGACACACTACAGCTGCATGGTTGATCTTCTTGGTCGTGCTGGACGAGTAGATGAAGCAAAACAGTTAATTGATACAATGCCAATAACCCCTGATGCTAATGTGTGGAAGTGTTTGCTTAGTGCATGTAGAACACATAATCATATCGAGCTAGGAGAATTTGCTGCACAACACCTTTTTGTGTTGGATCCTAATAATTCTGCACCATATGTGCTCCTTGTGAACATGTATGCCGCAGTTGGAAGGTGGAGTGACATTGCAAAGATCAGGAAAATGATGAGAGACAGAGTCGTGAAAAAGACACCTGGGTGCAGTTGGATTGAAGTAAATAAACAAGTACACACTTTTTTGGTTGGAGACAAATCACAGCCACAAACAGAGCAAATATATGCAAAACTGGAGAAATTGGCTTGTGAGATGAAATCTGCAGGATATGTTCCCAATTTATGTTTTGTGCTGAATGATGGATAGGATGAGGATAATTTATGGCCAGGGCGAGAATTTTTTGACTTGGTGAACTTGACAGGCCCCTGCCATGGTTCTTTGAATTAATGAAAAGCATTCAAGCAGTTGATGATTCCCCCCCCTGGCAACAAACTTTGTCAACAAGGCTGTTGGAAAAACATTTACCGAAAAGAATTCCACATTTCTCCACTGGTCTTCCAGTCTCTGGCTTAAGAAAACTCTAAAAGAGGGCACACCAAAATTCTGGAGGAAGTAATCGAAGTGGATTTTTTTCCGTGTCTTTAACATGAATGCTATTACAGATATATTTGAGGCAGTGAGAATGCAGACAATGTGTCTGAAAAAAATTCCAAATGAGATGTGGTGTCCCAGACAACAATGGCTACTATACCCGAAGATTTTGCAGCAAATAAAATTGGTAGGTATGAATCTAAACCTGACATGTAAGTTACTATTATCTGTTTTAACTTCTGGGATGAATCTGTTTGGAATTTGTTTTACTCATTTCTTTGGTGGACTCCATCCATTATCAAAATTCTAATAAATCTATGAAGCCCCACACTTACAAAGTTGCTCACAAGTTTTTGTACTCACTCATTTTATGGGTCGACATCCATCAATTCTTTCTCTCTCTCAGACACACACTGCACACACCCACCCACAAGTGCACACAAACATGAATCTGTGTGAAATTTTGACTACTCAATTCATTTTCTGATTAACTCCAATCATACTCTCTCTTTCACACACACACATGGATACACCCACACAGACACACAGATGCACCCATGCACCTACAAATGCATATACACAACAGCTACATATCTCTACATGTACATTTATTTATGTACGTATAAAGCTTCCATATATCTTTTACTATTAATAAGCTTAGTGTCAACTTTCAATTCCATGAAAAGGTTGCAGCTGGTACCAAGCAAGACCAGTGTTCTAAACTTATAAAAAATGGGCTCTTGGCTAAATAGCAGAAAATATGCACCAGATTTGACCATTTCTGTAATTTATTAATTAATTTAAAAGTCACAGAATCACTATTCTGTGACTTTTAAATTAATTAATAAATTACAGAAATGGTCAAATCAAGTGCATATTTTCTGCACAACATGCACACCCTATTGTGCGTGCACACATGCACCTGCACCCTCACTCGCACATGCATGCACACACAGACACACACACACACACTCACCCACATGTACACTCATGCTTGCACACACCCACACAGACACTCACACATGCTCACATGCACACATGCACACACATGCACAGAATTATTGTGAGTGTTTTTAAGGATACAAATATATACATAGTTGTATATTGCATATTAGAAATTTTTGCTATGCATTGAACTTTTAATAAATCAAATTCTGATGAGAGTTCTTTATCTCCATTTTCCTTTGTTTTATGTGGATGAATCTAACATATTTGTAAAGGAAACTTGGCAATAAAGAATATAACCGTTTCCACATAACCCATAATAGATCTAAAATAAACACGGAATTAAAATCCACATGCAAGAGAATAGACAACATACCCACAAAATTGTGACACAAGATATACCCTGGGAAACCCTCATTGAGGGAAAAACCCAGCCTCCAAAAGCATCCATCATCATATATTATTCAGCAAAAATACCATTGCCATACAACCATGAAAGCTTTCATGGCCATAGCCACAATCGAGCAAACTATGTGAATAAGCATGAATTCACACATCCCATGCCATGCTTCCAACCTTCACAAATGCTCCCTTGGCTAACCTGTCAAGCCTTGTCCTGCTTGACTCTTGCCTTTTGTCTTCTCCTTGTCACTCTTTTTTTTTCTCTCTACAACAACTACCCTTGTGCCTGCTTATATAGTAGCAAGTCTTACAAAACCACCAAGTGATATTACATAAACCATGTGCTAAAACCATGTGCTACCTAACCCGCTGACCCCACATTTAATTCTTTTTCCCAATATTAAATAATTACATAAAATATTTTTACAATGTTACAATACAACTCATCAAGAATATTCCATGGGAATCATGCAATGTGTGCAACACCCATTATCTCAACAATCTCCCACTTGTTGTATACATTGCATAGGGTCAAATCCGTAGCCACATAAATGAACAAGGGAACAATCCCTCCCAGCACATCCACCATCATGGATCAAAAAACACCAAGTGCTCCATCCTGGTACCCGCAACAAAATCAAAGTATCCAACATCTCGAACATGAATAATCTCACCTCCTATTATGCCACTCCCACTGGACATACATAGAAGCCATCCAAAGAGAAAGCCACCCAACCTGTTGCATTAGAAGATCATAAAATCTTGTACCAACTAAAATTCCAAGCACAAATAACCTGATCCAAAGGTAATCACATGTATTTGTAGTTGTCAAAATATCCATAGCTGAAATAACACCCACAACAAAGTGCCAAACCCATTCAACTATCCATACCTCAAAGGTATAACAAGTGAATCTTATATCACCGACATATCCAATCTATAACTTGCAATCACAAGCCTCAAGAGCAATACCTGCCACATATATACCAAGAAGCTCCCACTGCAAAAGATAATGTTAAATCTATAACCAATCCACTCACAACATCTCAAAGAAGTGAATCCATGTAGTATCAAGGACATCCATAATACATAATCCAATATCCTGCAAGAATAACTCTCATAACAAGTCTCCAATAGTTTCTCAAATTCTCCACAACCAACAAAGGAAAGAGATAAATAAATAACCATGTCATCTCTCACATGACAAACATGAGCACAAACCAGTGATCACAATCTCAACCAATCTCAAATCCAATGTAGGCAAAACTAAACATCCAGGAAGATAACCAAGACTGGAGAAATCATGCAAATCATAACCTGTATCATGTCCTTCTACACACACCTCTAGATGTAAACCGTGCAAGTATGATCTCCTCCATAAAACCCCAACAAGAAGCCTCAACAACACCCAAACCATACCATATAACTAATCATGGATGTAAGCCTCTCACAAGAAGATCAAACTCAATAAAACCATTCCTAAACCAAGGAATAACCATTCCTAATCCAAAGAAAATGCCCAATATAAAACCATCTCCCAAACTCAACCATCATAACAACATATGCACATGGAGATAACCAATGCTAAAACCATCTCTCAAATGAACCCTCCAGAACTAACTCATGTACCATAGCTCAAGATCCATATCCATGAAAGACAAGCATAAATATAATGCAACTGAGAGAAACAATGGGCTATACCTCTCAAGTAGCAAACCACTGAGTAGACCAAGAGTGGGGAATGAGAATGCTCATCAAGATACCCAAGTCTCCAACTAAGACTCATCTAAGAACAATCTCCTCTCAAGTCCATATCAGGTGACTGCCCCTCGGACTTCGTGCTGAAATCATCAACCGTCCCAACAAATACTTCTCTAATCCAAGAAAAATCAACGTCACCACCGTCTCTAAGTATCCATGAGCACCTGTAACCAATCAATCCATGCCAACTCCAAATGCAACATAGCAATATCATGAAGTATCCAGCTTATGATCAGTGTACTCAATACTAAGAAACTAAACCAAGATCAATGTCAAAGTTCCAACCATGGCCTCAAGAACATAAACATGACAACATGCTCTTACCATCTCAACTAAAGAGATAACATGTTCCATATGAACACACCATAACATGTCACAACTCTAAACACGTATCAAGAGTATACCATGGCATAATAATAAAATCATCCTCACACCAAGGATAACATGCCAAATAAAAGCATAAACCACACCTTTGCCAAGAACCCTGTGAGTCCTCAAGATGCAACCATCTCCACACACCATGAAGAAAACCATCTCCACATACCATGAAGATAACCAAGAACTCCATGAGTCCTCAAGATCTAATCATCTTCAAGCACCATGAAGATAACAAGTGCACCATGCAAATGTCAAAGACGCTTCTGCAGCAACAAGATCTAAGGCAAACCTCCAACATCTGCAAACACTCAATAAATATATCAATGCCAACAACTCCCACTCAACTGTGGTACCAAGTCACCTATGTCATCATAAAATCCATCTCCTATATGAAGATCCAAATCAAACTAGGAACTAATCCTGCACTGTCACCCCATCACTGTCACAAGCTCCCACTAAACCGTGTATCTAAGCTATCCATGACATCATTATGAAAAACCATCCTCTAACCATGAGAATCAACCAAGGCATCAAACTATCAAAGAACTCAAAGTGCACATCATGAGCTCCTTAAAAGAAACCGAATAACCATGATCCTCAACCAAGAAGATATACCACCATAACTATATCAGAAATCCAAGCTAATGAACATCAATGATGTACCTGTATATCCAATCATGTCATGCCAAAATCCATGACACCATGATCACATCCATGAACCGAGCATCTGGCTCTCAATATGTCCAACCTGTCAGCATAGAATAGTCAACCACAATCCTCTGCCATGACTGTCCCTGGTAACAACATCTCATCCCTTCTACATGAAGAAAAAAATTAGCAAATCATGTGACTCAGGGCATAGACAACCCAAATCCAAGCCACCAATCTGAATATGCATCAATAATGAAAGATCAATGGGCAAAGACAACCCATAACCAAACTATAAATGCAACCTGTAAGTATAGACCACTTACAACACTGCACAACTTGTAGACCCAACAAGTCATCATGCATATCCAAACTAAACACTGATAACCATATCATCATGAGACCAATCTGAAATATGAACTGAGTATACAATGACATCAAATCTTAAATCTCCAATGCCATAAACTCACAATGTTACCATAGTCAAAATATACTTATAAACTGTTCAGATCAATATATCAACAAATAAATCATGCCAAACTTGCACCAAATCTGAACCCATGTGTAGAGCTCTTCAAGAGCTTTCCGTTGACTACTCAAAGTCTAAAATTTGACTCCGTATGCCCAAGTTATGCCCTAATCCGTGCTCAAAATAAACAACATCTGACTTTAGGGCTCCTAAAACCTGACAAAATTTCAAAATCACAGAACCACACCTACACCATCTTGTAATGCTCTGAATTAGCTTTCCAACGCCTGTAAGAACTCTGAAATCTGATATTCTGAGAGAAAGTTATGGCCGTTTTACTAAGACAGTTTTTTTACCATTTTCAATACGATTTTTCATTTTTTATTTTTTTTCAGTGACAAAAATTCCGACGGGATTAAATTTGACGGCCATCATGGGCTGAAACCAAAAAACTCTTTCATTTCCTTTGAACATGGCCAAACTAGGGCATATTATATATCAAATTTTATGGAAATGTCAACTCGGATCCAATGGTGAGGTCTGTTTTTACCCAGGAGGTCATTTCTGCAAGCTACCCCCCAAAACCCTCATTTAAATGAAACATCTGAAAAAATCCTTTTTGTCCAACAATTTCACATGCCCAAATCTTTTAACATCCCATCATAACAGCAAACCCAAAACCCTCAGATCTGCAATAAATCATTCATATATCTTGTCATTTCTTTTATCCTTTCATACATTCCCATGGATTCAATCTAGGGTTACAATAATAAAACCATAGCTCTGATACCACTTGTAAAGGAAACTTGGCAATAAAGAATATAACCGTTTCCACATAACCCATAATAGATCTAAAATAAACACGGAATTAAAATCCACATGCAAGAGAATAGACAACATACCCACAAAATTGTGACACAAGATATATCCTGGGAAACCCTCATTGAGGGAAAAACCCAGCTTCCAAAAGCATCCATCATCATATATTATTCAGCAAAAATACCATTGCCATACAACCATGGAAGCCTTCATGGCCATAGCCACAATCGAGCAAACTACGTGAACAAGCATGAATCCACACATCCCATGCCATGCTTCCAACCTTCACAAATGCTCCCTTGGCTAACCTGTCAAGCCTTGTCCTGCTTGACTCTTGCCTTTTGTCTTCTCCTTGTCACTTTCTTTTTTCTTTCTACAACAACTACCCTTGTGGCTGCTTATATAGTAGCAAGTCCCACAAAACCACCAAGTGGTATTACATAAACCATGTGCTACCTAATCCACTGACCTCACATTTAATATTGGGCATTTAATTCTTTTTCCCAATATTAAATAATTACATAAAATATTTTTACAATGTTACAATACAACTCATCAAGAATATTCCATGGGAATCATGCAATGTGTGCAACACCTATTATCTCAACAATATTTGCACATATCTACAATTTACCAGCTGAATGTATTCGACTCACTGCACATTGAATTTTTCAATATAGGGTCTAATCCGCCAGATTGCTTCCAGACTTCGATCAGTGTTGGAGCTAGATGCAAGTCCATGATAAAAAAAATTGTTCTTGGTTGGGTTTGCTTGTGGTTCTAGGTATGGAGGGGTTTGTTCAACAATTGGCAATGAATGCCCTCCCAATAGCTATTCATTTGTACAAATCTCTCCGACTAACTCTACATTAAACTTTTTTACTTTACTTGAGTATCAATTTTTAAGGAATCGTGTGCATTCATGTTTAAAACCAACAATAGGACTATTATCTTGTGAATTAACTTTTGGAATGAATTTCTCCTTTGGAAGGCAAGAACAATATGATTTTTTGGTTAGTTTCGGTCTCGTTGTAAAGCGCATTCCTTTCTCAAATTTGTGATGTCTAAAAAAGAGTAATCAAAGTCTCACTAAAGTAACTACAGTCCAAATTGTAGGTCATTCAAATCACTTTTTGAGAAGATATAGCAAAGGGTTTTCGCCCTTGCCCAATTCTCTCTCAAGGCTACAAAACAATGATTTTGTTTTGAAATTGGGAGAGTTATTCAAGGGCACACTGAATTGGTTGTAGTCTAGATTTAAGGTCATATGTAGTAGTCAAGATTAGGGCTTTAACCCAATTCACTTCTAAGACTACAAAACGTCAAATGTCGTAGATATTTGTTTTAGCAATGGGTTTTATTAAGCAAGTTATAGCAAAAAAATTGAAGATTGTTTTGATTTGTTTTGAGTAAATTATGAAAATGATATTGTCACTATCATGGTTGGGGTTTCAATAAGAGGCAAGGGAAGGAAGTTGGTACCATTGGCTTTGTGATGTAAGAAAAAGAAGATGTCTTCACATGGTCTATTTTCCAAGAGCAAGGTATAACACATTATTGCAATAGTCTTATGGAGAGCTACTTAAGTGAATTGACCAAATTAAAGCCAACAAGAATAGTCAAAGATTATACTCAACAATTTTAAAGATTGTTTGGACAAGTGCAAGTTTATCTATTTGCTATGGATCCCCAATCCGACTTAGTCACATTCCAACAAATAGTTGCTCGCTTGACAAAAATGGAGACTGATAAGAAGGCCTTGCAAGACGCAACTCTTTCGTCATCTTCGCTCTCTCTTAGTCTCGGTGATAGGTTAATTAAGGTTGAAGTTGAGAATCAATCTCTCTGGGGTACTGTGCAGTCCCTACGTGAGACACTTTCAGAAACACTAACTGATTTGAAGAGTCAACTTGACTGTCATATGCAAAAGAACCTGGATGTACCTACAAAGCTAAGTACAACTAATATGGATATTGCTGAACTCAAACTTCAAATCATCAATTTGCAATTGTCTGATATCGACCAACTGAGGAAGAAACAGTCTGAACTCGATAACAAACAATCCTCCTTGAAAATCAAAACAGAACAATAGTTGAAATCATGGGCATCTATTTGTAACAACCCCATCTCCACTTCCACTTCTCTCCCTGGAGTGGAGAAGCTGGTCCAAACTAAGATAGTAGATGAAAGGGTTAGGCGTGCCCATGAGCTCAACTTGCCAGTTCGTGGTCTCCCTCTTCCTTCTTTTTCAGAGCCTCTTGTGGCGAGTTACTCTTTCCTCAAGGACCAATTGGATATCATTGACATCACACTAGACTATGCTTGGGTTGGGCATGATAGCAACCTCTTTATTCAGTTCCTCTCACTTGCTGACCGCCTTCAGGTTCTTAGGGCAAAGAGGAAGCTTTTCCCTCTCTCTGCCAAGATTTATCTTGATGAGGATTTTACTAGATCAGAAGTCATAGAACTTAAGTAGGCTCGAGTTCTTGTTCTGGCTGCTTGGCAGGAGGGTAAGTGGGCAATGATCAGAAACCTCAAGGCGGTGATTTCAGACACTTTTCCCCTAGGTTGGGAGTCGAGGTCGACCTCTAAGGATAATTGATGTGCATAGTCCGTACAACTTCATCACACACATATCCTCGCTCACTCTCTCTCTCTCTCTCTCTCTCTCTCTCTCTCTCTCTCTCTCTCTCTCTTCTTCCTTTGTAGCTTGACTTTGTTCTTGTTCTTCTGCGAATACCGTTTGGTGTTCTTTTATCAACATCGTTTGGTGTTCCATCTAGTGCTATCTTAGTGGTTGTAAGCTTCCAGTCCCATAGACCAACGTTGTGGTCTCTCGTTGGACATTAATATATTTATCTTATCTTTAAGCGAGAAACATGTTACAAAGGAAAATTTTAATGAGCTACTTGGGGGGTCTTAAGGATCACATTAAATACTAAGGAGACTGGATGCTTGGATGTCTTGATGATTGCAAGGAAGTTGGCTTGGCTTGATATGAAAAGGGCATCAAACATGTTAGGTAAAAAATGAGCTTATCATGAATTTGCAAACATCACGGTCATCACACATAATTTACGTTCATTACATGATTCATTCATAAAATGAATTTGATTTTTAAAGTTGTGTGACAAGTTCCCATTTGTTTTGACAGATAAAGATATCTTGCACAAGGTTTATGCATATTTTTGTTGAAGTCTAAAAACATTGATAGAGTTTTGAAGGTTTCTTGAAGGACTTACTCTAGGTAAGAAACTACTTAATGATATTGATACTAGGTGGATGTGGTTACATGGATTGCAAAATAGATTGTTGCAAGAGTTCTAATCATTGATGGGTGTGTTCCTTGAAATCTACTCAAGTCATGCATATGCTTTACAAATTTGTTTTAGCAGTGGGTTTTAGGCTTTAGCAAGTTATAGCAAAAAAATTGAAGATTATTTTGATTTGTTTTGAGGAAGTTAAATGAAAATGATATTGTCACTATCATGGTTGGGGCTTCAATAAAAGGCAAGGGAAGGAACTTGGTATCATACGCTTTGTGATGTAAGAAAAATATGTTTTGACATGGTCTATTTTCCAAGAGCAATTCATAACACATTATTGCAATGGTCTTATGGAGAGCTACTTTAGTGAAATGCCATTATTATGGCCAATAAGAATAGTGAAGGACTATACTCAACAATTTCAAAGACTGTCTTGAAGAGAGAAACAAGTCACAAATGAAAATTTGAATGAGCTATTTGGGGGGTCTTAAGGACCACATTAAATACAAAGGAGATTGGATGCTTCAATGTCTTGATGATTGCAAGGAAGTTGGCTTGGGTTTGATGAAAGCATTGTCATTGATGTCAAAGGTAGGTCATTGATGTCAATAAGACTATAAGGAAATTGTTGGTAAGAATGTATGAACAAGAAAGTTACACTGAATTGTCATTGAGAGTTATAAATAATCTATGAGTGATATGGCTTGATCATATTCAAGATTACCAACAAGTAATAAATTAGGTTCTTTGGAGTTCCTTACATTGCTTGGAATATATAAATGATAGGAATGCACTTGATTATAATATTAAATAGTGAGAATGAGATATATATGAAGTGATTACAATTACTCCTTGAAAATACTGATCGACTTCATATATTGTTCTTTCAAATTTGCAATTACGTAAAGAATATAAGGTGAAGCATACTCAGTAGCCATGGAAGATTACACAATCACTAGAAATAGAGATGATATTCTTTATACATAGTGAACATAAACAAAAATCAATACACAACAAATATGATTACTTTGGGTGTCAAATGAAGAAATCTAATGGAGATTGTGCTACTGTGAAGTGATTGATAAAATAAGAGGAGTATATGTCAACGACTACACCAAATAAGAAAGTTGTAAACTACTATATGGAGCGACAATCAAAGAAGTCAATGAAATATATTTGGCAAGTAGTGATAAGGGGTGAATACATGGCAGAAACTAGCGACGATGAACATAATCATTGAAGTGAATCGAAGACCAACAATGTATGAATTTTTTTTGTGATATGGACACATATTTACAGAGAGAAAATAATGTGATAGCAAAAGTTCATATTATTTCATGGATACAATAGTACAATACATCAAAGACCATAATTGAAGGTGATATGGAAGCTTAGGGTCAAAGATCAATCCGATTCAGTGAATATATTATTACACTCTAGCATTCGTACAAGGATGTTCATCCATAGGGGAACAAAAGAGAACAATGATGGATTTAGGGAAGGATCAAATTAACTCTCTTATATTAGGGTTAGAACCAAGCAATTCAAATAGAAGATTTCAAGTATTAAGGTGTAAAAATATAATTGCAACGTCTATGTAGCAAAGGCGAGGTTAGCTAAGAAATCAAGCATTAGTGTGTGATGTTTAAATTGTCGGCCACCCTTAAACATCACACACTAAGGAAGAAATTAAGCTTGGAAAAATAAGTCAACTTTGACTATTTAACACATTTAGCTTAAGAATCAAGCTTCAGTGTGTGATATTTAAGCTGTCTGACATGGTAGTTTGTCTTATTTATCAAGAAGCAATTAAAGATAAGATAATAAGACAAGATAATTTTATTAATGTCCAACAAAAGACCACAACTTGGTTCTATGGGACTGGAAACTTACAACCAAGAAGATAGCTGACAAACGGAGCACCAAACGGTGTCCACAAAAGAACAAGTACAAAAAGTGAAGAAGAAAGCAGGAGACATCACGGAAAAGATTAGGTATCCGTCTTCAAAGGGAAAAAGTCCAACAATGACTGATATGGCTGGCGGCTACCAGAGG
Source organism: Cupressus sempervirens (assembly GCA_028749045.1). Classification (NCBI taxonomy): domain Eukaryota; kingdom Viridiplantae; phylum Streptophyta; class Pinopsida; order Cupressales; family Cupressaceae; genus Cupressus; species Cupressus sempervirens. The sequence continues at coordinate 14,400,576 of CM053791.1, forward strand.
TCTTGTGGTTTGACTAAGTGCTACGAGAGGAGTGTCGCTGGCAAAGAGGTCCACTGCGGGGTCTCACAGATCTGGAATGGCTCGTATTAGGGAAGCTGTACGGTTGCTTCACACCCCAAGCTAGAGTTAAGGGCGAGAAGAAGGTTGTAATAAGTTGTGCCTGGGTTTGACTCATGGGAAATGATAGCTGTAAAGTATTGTTGCGAAGCTGTAAGGACTCGTGGAGACAGAGCACAATGCAACACTGATCTGTGTATCTGAAAAAATTCGAGAGGGATCTGCAATCTCTAAACAAACAATAAAATCTCCCCCTAATCTCGTAGTATATGTGGCATCTAAAAATGAAATGGATCTGATATTCTGCCTTTGCTAAGGTACAAATTCTACACACTCGATCCTCTCTAGCAATATGGTGATCAACTTGGATCCAAAATCAGTGCGAGCCCACCCTGAAGGAACCAGGGGAGATACATAGGGCTTGTGTCCAATATTTGTGTAAGTAGTCAGGGTGTACAATGATCCCATCTCGAATATCTAAGAAGTGCTCGACATAGAATGCCATCCTCAGATGTAGTCCCCCTGGAGGATCAATCCAGGTCCGTATAATATACTGCCTGTAGATGTCAAGTCTAACATGCCCGTTCAACTCCTGCTGAGAGGGGAGGAGATGAGCAGGAGTGTCCAACGAGAACTGGTAGGGAGGGAGATGGTCGATATTGTTCCCAATTGATCTCACCAGGATAGTAGCTCGAGCATGTCAACATCAGGCTCTAGTGGCTAGATCAGAGTCTACAACAGCAACTAAAGAGCAATAGACTAAGTAAGGGTATCTATGTTGGCCTACAGCGGAGTCTGCAAAGCCACAAAGATGGTGGAGAAACCAGATTAGGTAAAAAATGACTGCAAGCCTGAATGGGTGAGCTCCAAACTCAGCTAAAATAACACTGTGGGGGGTAGATCTATGACATTTGATAATTTGATGGAGGAGCAGAGTTTGGGTGCACTCAATCATGACCCAATTTGAGTCCAAAAGGGAAGGACCCCATACCACCGAACCATATAGCACTGTGGGTCTTACTAAGGAATCCAGGAGGGATAGCTTAGACAATGTGTCCTGAAAGTGGTGTTTGAAGCACCGTCTCTCGATCATGGCAAGGGAACCCAACCCTTTATTGATCTGAGTCTGAATGGCTGATCTCAAGCTTAAACGAGATCCAAAAAACTTAATCCCAAGGTATGTGTAAGATGATGTAATCTCAACTTCTTGACCCTGTAAGTGAAAATGAAGATGTGAGGTCTTCAAACTGTTGAAAACCATAACTCGAGTCTTCTCTAGGTTCACAACCAGCTGTCTCATGTCAAAAAAAGAAGCAAGTCTATCCAGAATCCTCTAGAGACCCTCAGGAAAAGAAGTAAGGAGAACCACATCGTTAGCAAAGAGAAGGATGGAGATCAATACCTAGTATAAATGACAACCATCACCCGAAAGTGAGGAGTTACTGAGAAAGGCCTCGAGCTCATCAATGTAAATCCTGAACAAGGTGGGCGAGAGAGGGCAACCTTGCTTCACCCCAATGGTGCTCTGGATAGGGTCCGAGAGGCCCTCGGTGGTCTTGAGTCTATCAACCACTCTCTCATATAACCTCATGATAGTCGTCAATAAGATCTCAAAACTACCAATATCTCTAAGTCTCTGAAAAAGGGTTGCTTTGGGGATGGAATCAAAAGCATTACGAAAATCCACAAGACAATAGTAGACTTTCTTCGAGTGGTGCCGAGCATCCTTGATAATAGCATGTAGTGTCAAGATATGATCCATGGTCTGGTAGTTTGCCCTGAATCCTGCTTGGCCCTTAGCCCTACAATTTCTCCTATCAAGCTCACTGGATAAAATAATATTCAATGTTGTGGCATAAAGTTTGGCAAATGTATGCCCAATCATGATGGTCCTATAGTTTAAAGAGAAATCAACACCAAAAAAAGCTTATGAGAGTACCATTGGGAGTCTTCAACCCAGTCACAGGTTTACCACAATATATTTGCCTTGTCATCATTTATATGGAGTAAGTGACAAAAACATAATAATATCATTAAAAATGATGAGAATATAAAATGATGTTTATAACGAAGATTAATATCTCAATATTAAAGAAAGGTCAGACATCGATGAATGCATATAAGAAGCTATCAGAAACTGAAATGTCTCAGCCATTTAACCATGTCAGCGATGCTGGGCAAGGAGTTTATAAACAGAGTGGAAGCCGTATTTGCACGTCATCCATGTAGTCAAAGTAATGATGAGGACATGTCAAATTCATTACAATATTAATTGGTAATGAACTACCCAAACAAAATGATACATTGTCTACTCAGTAATTTGCAAACTCTTGGTTAAATTTGTTTTAAAGAGACGTGGCTCTTTGAAAGGTCACATTATAAGATATATAAAGGGATTGAAATATGTCTGAAGAAAGTGTGAAAAAATATTGAAAAAGTGTGTAATAGAAATGAAGAGAAAAGGAAGTAATTGGAAATTTGTCTGAAAGAGAGTGTGATTATTTATGAATAAATAATAGGAAGTGAAGGCAAAGTATACAGATCAGAACCGTCGAGCAAAGCAAATAAGAAAAATATATTAAAGGGTGAAGATATATAGAGAAGGAATGAATATATATTTGTAGATTGATTATTTGATACATATATCAAAGTGAGAATGTGATAAGCAAAGTAAAAAGCTGACTTCAGGTAGAAAAAAAGTATAAGTGCTGCAACTAAAGAAATCTAGAGAGATACAAGAAGAGTAATTGTGAAATAAAAATATCCATCATCACTTGAATAAGCAAAAAAGATAAAGGTGGAAAATAAGTTTGTGTGCAGTGGGTTGGTGCTCACGAAGACAACAATGGGGGTTGGTGCTTCCAGTAGGTCAAAACTTGCGAAGTGTGGGAGTTGGAGCTTCTAGTGAGTCAGTGCTCATAAATAGATGGGTTGGAGCCTCTAGTGGGTTGCAACCTAGAAAACATTGTAAAACAAGAAGTTTATATAAAAATAATTATTTGTCGTGGTTTTTTCCCGCATCGAGTTTCCACGTAAATCTTCGATCATTATCTTAATTTGAATAACTATTGTTTATTTCAGTTTTTGAAGTTATTGTTTGGATAAAAGTTTTAATTGGCAAAGTTTTTATTATATTGATTCACCCCCCTTTTAGTATAATCGTGTGCTCTTCAGCGTTGATATGAAAAGGGCATCAAACATATTAGGTAAAATTGAGCTTATTGCAAGTTTGCAAACACCATGTTCATCACACATAATTGATGTTCATTAAATGAATTTGATTTTTAAAATTGTGTGACAAGTTCCATTTTTCTTGACAAATAAAGATCTCTTGTACAAGGTTTATGCATATTTTTGAAGGTTTCTTGGAGGAATGACTTTAGGTAACAAACTACTTAATGATATTGATATTAGGTGGATGTGGTTACATGGACTACAAAATAGATTGTTGCAAGAGCACCAGTCATTGATGGGTGTGTTCCTCGAAATCTACTCAAGTCATGCATATATGTTAGCATTTCACTATGAATGTTAAGGTACAAGACAAGACAACTAACATTGTAATTTATTCATAGGCATTAAAAATGACATGTCTTAATCTAGATGATCTCTATGTTAATAAAACTTAGAAATTTGTGGATCCGCAATGTACAAGTTGGAAAGTGATGGTGAATATTGAACCCTTGAATAACTTCTAGAGTTTAAAGATGTAGTTGATTTATGCACTTTAATATGTGGATACATGGTATAATTGTAGAAAGTTGGACTCAACCGTAAGGTTAGACAAAAAAGTGTTAGATAGGAGGATTTTAATAATTAATTGTGTGGCTTCTCTATAGTCTACATTGTAGAAAATCATGAGAAGCATTTCTTAGAGGTTATATATCTTACATTCCTTATAACATGAACTTATAAAAGCAGTTTGTATCTTACTTGAATGTTGGAACACCAAAAACATGAATACTTGTCAAATTGTTGGGAAATAAATAGGCTCAACACCCAAGATTGTGAAAATTAATCTGTTTCCAATAAACTAATCAAAGGATGAGATACAAGGCTTGGACAACTACAATATGAAAATCTGTAACTTATATGCAAATTAAAAAATTATGTTGTCTTAATGTGGAAAACCATGGTTAATTTTTTTTTCTTTCTCAATGATGCAAATCTTATGTGAACTCGTTACAACAATAGACAATGAATAACATCATCATAATGTGGTAGGAAAGAGGTAGCAACATAAGAACACCAAATAACACAAGATTTACATGGATAAACCTTTGCTAGAGTAAAGTTTGCCAAGAAGAGAGGTTAGGTATGCATTATCAACAAAACAAATCTAATTAAATTATGTTGACTTCTATTCTCCTCTTTGCCACCAACATGGCAACCCCTGTGCACTTGCGAATGTTAAGGAAATTCGGATCAAAGATAGAGTTTTAATAACTTGAAATTACTTGACTCTTTACTGTTTATATAGTTTTGTAACTATATTATACTCACTGCTATATATATATATCATTGTATATTAAAGAATGAAAAACCTTTATACTTATATCGTAGAGATAATAGTACTGATATTTACTTATGTTATGGCAGTAGGTATATTGGAAGAATATGATAGAAGTTCTAGTAGTAATATGTATTTGTGATTGATATGTTTTTGATTAAGTAAAATAGGTTTTGAAGGGTGCTTGAAACCTTTTACACCACAATTTTTTTCCAATGGAGCCCAAACAAAAAATACAACAAACTAGAGGAGAAATAAGTCATCGACCAAAACAAGTGACCAGGGTGGCCTTATAGATAACACAGTTCACTTCTGCCACCAAATTACAACTTCATAAAACCATTTAGGACCCTTTAGTCCCAAAAGAGTGAGATCGAAGATGCCGATTAGAGGATTGTTGGGATCGTTTGTATTTTTTTTCTTTAACCTTTGTCTAACCTTCCTCCACCAAAGAAGCATCCTTCTCCCAAACCGAAGCATCGACATCAAGCCCATTCAGAGAAACATGCAATACCATACTAGAAAGATTACCCACAGGTTCTTGACCCATAGAGGGAGGGGAAACCATTATATTCTTATACAATAACAGACCAGAAGCTTGGTCAGATGGGGAAGAAACACAGGTACCCAAAGAAACCACAGGCATGGGGGAAACCAAAGGAGCAAGGTCTTTAAGGACAGAGTAACGTTGATCCAAAGCCCCAACACACGAAGGTCTTTTCTTTGATTTCCTCAACACTGCAGGGCAGCGCGCAACCACATGTCTAGTTCCAGAGTAGACCCTACAACGGAAAGGAATACCTTCATAGTCTAGAGTCTGAATCTAGGAACCACTAGGGACCTCAAGTTTAATCTTCTTAGGGAGACCCTTCAATATATCAACCACCACAAGAATGTGAGCATAAGTAGTATGAAAAATATCCGAAGATTTAGAATCCACCATTTGGAAGACTGATCTAATGACATCTCCCATAGCTTCAAGTATTGAATCCAACCATAGATAAAGGGGGAGATTTGGGAGCTTGACCCAAAGGGGCATATGAGAAAAAGATTCAAAAGAAGGGTCAAAACCCTCATGCTAGGGTTTGGCCAACAAAGTGTGATAGTCCTCCCAACTGAAGCGACTACACAAAATAGCCCTCCTATCTTCTACAACATCAAATTTTACTATGAAAAAACCCCTGGCCATAGGGTAAAATTGGATAGGGTAAATTTTATTGTGATTGATATGTTTCCAGACTTCAATTGAAGTCTTTATTAATACATGTGAAAAGTCATACTTCGTGTAAGGGCATGACCCTTACGCTACTTATGCCACATAGGGTCATAACCCTACATGGGTTATGACCCTCGATCATAAACAAACAAGCCATGACAATATAAGATGTCGTTTCAGCTACAAACACTAATCAAAGATTCTGATAAATACATATTTGTGTGTTAGGATATGTGCTATCAGTTTGGAATTGACTCAAGGCATTTGTTGAATAGAAAATGTTAGGACAAGTATTCACCAGATACATTAATGAACCAATAATTCATCTATAGTGTGTGGGATCTATAGATTTAGACTTATATGCATCACTTCTAAGTTTTTCAAGGTTTGTCTCCATTAGTGTAGATATGGGTTTACAGTCCATCATTTCTAACTTCTTCAAAATGTCAATAGTATATTTTCCTTGATTTATGAAAATATAGTTCTCTTTTTGCCATACTTCTAGTCCTAGAAAATAGTGCAAGAGACCTAGGTCGTTCATATCAAATTCAAAGGCAAGGTCTTGTTTACATTTTGTAATGAGATGATCTTCCCCTATTGTTAGTAAATTATCAACATAGAGAACAAGTATTAACATCTGACCGACTGATAATTTGAAGTATATATTTGGATCTGGTTCATTTTGGAGTATCCTAGTTTGGTAAGGTAACTATCTATCATTTCATACCATGCCCCAAGGGCTTATTTAAGACCATAAAGAGTTCTCTTCAATTTACACATATGGGAATTCTTGTCATGGATGACAAAGCCTTATGGTTTCTCTAGACATACTTCTTCATCAATAACACCATTTAAGAATGTACAATCTTTACATCCATTTGACGTATTGACAATGTAGTCTTCATCAATAACACCATTTAAGAATGTAGTCTTCTTCCATCCTTTAGATGCGACAATGGTAATTATAGTTCTTACGAAGTTATATCGAGCAACATGGGTGAATGTTTGTTCATAGTTAATTCCAGTTTTCTCAGAGAACCCTCTGGCAATGAATCTATCTTTGTGTTTTTCAATACTTCCATTTGGTAAATATTTAATTTTGAATAGCCATTTAGAGGAGACTGTTGATCTCATTTTGGTTTTGACGAGGCAGTGACAAAACACTTAGTCATACTCTAGTAGTATTACAGTGCAAGCCGAGTGATCAGAGTGAGTCGAGCAATCAGTGTGAGCCAAGTGATCAAAGCATACTGAGCATCAGTTGCCAGACAATACATGTTGAGGAGATAGTATATGCCAAGTCACTCAAGTGCCAAGCAGTCTATACATGCTGAGTGATTCAAGTGCTGAGTAAATAGTGTATGACGAGCCATTCAGAAGCCAAGTTACAACATTGAAAATGTAGTGATGGCCGAGCATTAGAGTCTTTAGATGTCGAGTAAACAATTTTTTACATAGTTGCTTGTAATGACATAAACTTCTGTGTAAACCATTTTTGGGCCGACATAACGATTGTTTTACATAGAAGATAAGTATGGAGGTATATTATGAATCCCTATACAGTACATGCAACCAATCAAATTAAGGGATAAATTAAGTGGCAATATGGATCAACCACAACCGTTGATTCTTACCTAATCCATTCCACCTATGTTTATTTAACAAGGCAAACCCTAAAGTGTTTGTATGAGTGCAGAGTGTGAAAGGAAATGAATGCTAAGTGCGGAGAGAGCATTCATGGTGGCTATGGAGGTTATGACAGTGTTCTGAATTGTACAATCAATTAGACAAAACAGAGGAAGCAAAGATAGGATAGAGGAGGCATATCTGATCAGAAGGATCAAGGATTTATTGGCAGAGAGAAGATTTGACATCTAGCAACAATGTGATAATCAAAGGATCATGGCGCTGAATCATTTTAATAGGTGATGCAAAGAAAATATCTTAACCAAGTAGTCCTAATAGGCTTGAAGTGTTAATAGGCTCTTGTAAATCTCTTAACCGAGTGCTTGCTTTATTGTAAGTTTAAGTCTTCTAACAAGGCACACTTTTAACAGGTTGTTGATATCCTTTAATAGGGTGAGACCTAACAGTCTTTGTAAGTCTTTAACAGGGCAGACCACTCACAGGGTAGATCATAATTTATGGTCAAACTCATTGTAGCCATAATAAGTCACACTTTACAACTGCAATAGTGAAGATTTTTGGGTGTCATCCCCACCCTAGTTTTACCTTCTCATTGGAGGGTTTTTGGGTAGCCAATTTATTGCGTCATGTGTTATTTGTTTCATGCTATGGATGCAAATGTGTAGTTAGCTATTTCAGTTTATATGCTAAATTATGAGATGAATTTGTGGTGAATGTTTTATGGTTAAAGTTTTGAAGTGTTGATTCAACCCCCCCCCTCTTAGAGTTTACTTTCACATTGTTATTTCCAACAGAGACAATTGATTTTTTCTAGGTCTAGGTATGATGTCCCAAACATCATTTTTCAAGATAAATTGGTGTTCCTCAATCATAGCGTCTTCCCAGACTTGGCATGTTAAGGACTCACTAAAACAAGCAACTATGTCTTTTTTTCTTGTGAGTTCTAGTTTGGACTTCTTTTCTTTGGGAACATGAATATATATAGGGCACAAAAAATTCTTAAGTGACTTAAGTCTGGTTTGTTTTATGTGAAGATTTCTTCATGTGTTATATTCTCTAGAATTGAATGAGGGCATGTGTTTTGAATGTATATTGTCATATTTGAGGCTTCAACCTAGAATGATGTGTGAAGGTTTTGATCGTGCATCATGGCTTTAACAACTTCAATAATGGTTCTATTTTTGTTTTCCTACTCCATTTTGTTGTAGATTATAAGGTACTACATACTCCCTCTTAATCCCAATAGAAGTGCATATTTTCTAAAAAAAATTAAACATATATTCTCCCCATTGTCTAATCTTAGAGTCTTAATTTTCTTTCAAGTTTGATTTTCAATTGATGCTTTCAACTTTTTAAATTTCAATAATACTTCATTTGATTCTTTACGCTTTAGAAAATAAATCTAAATTTTTTTGGAATAGTTATCAACAAAAATTACGTAATACAAAAATCCCCCTAATAAAGGTACTGACATTGGACCACACAAATCAATGTGAATAAGTTCAAGTACAATTTTTGATTTATGTTTTGACTACATGAAAAAAATCCTTTAGATTTCTTTCCTAAAGAACATCCCTTGCAAGTTCCAACATGTTCAGATTTTAATTTAGGTAAGCCCATCACGATCTTTGTTTATAGAGGGAAATGCACGAAAATGGAGGTTTCCTAACCTTCTATGCCAAATTTAATTAGATTTGGAAACTTCACGATTTAATGCTTGGTTTTGACTATTACAAGGTTTATATAAACTTCCATCTCTAAATCCTTAAGTAGTTGCATTCTTAATGTTAGAATTCTTGGGCCAAGATAGAACTTTATCTTCTAAAAACTGTGACATGGTACCCTTGGTTTGCTATGACAAAAATGAAGAACAAATTTCTCTTGATCTCTGACACAAATAATACATCTGTTAGATGTAATGTCTGGCACAAATCATACATCTGTTAGATGTAAGGTAACTCTAGTTTTTACTTGTATTGAACAGGTTCCAATTTCTTTCACTGGATAGGTGGAGTTATTCCCTATTTTGACTTCTTCAGTTGAGTGTCATTCAAAGGTTTTGAGCTGCAGTTATATGTTGAGATGCACCACTATCAATTATCTAAGTATTCTTGGTAGTGTTCAGTTCACTCGATAAGGCTAAGAAGAACAATGAATTTTTAGCTTCCTTGACTCCAACTATAACTATAGAGACATGAGTTTTGTACTCTCTTGACACTACATGTGAGTGTGTCTGAATTTATCACACTTGTAGCATTTTATTTTAGACATATCTCTCCTCTTGAAGGTTTTTCTAGGATTATTTTCCCCCTTTTTCCTTTGAAAAATTTCTTCCTTTTATTGTTTTTGTATGTAGGGCTTGTATTTCTCCCTCTTTATTTAGATTGATTCCTCTTGTAGTTCGTTTTCATTGGTAACCAATTTAGGGCTCTAAAGGATAATTCCTTTTCGTCTACATGATTTCCAATGGTCGATAGTTGATCCTTTAGTTCCGCAATTCTCATAAAATATGACATAATTGTTTTCCCTTTATTCATCTTAATATGAAGGAGTTGATGTTTCAAGGTGAGAATCTTGCTAGTCTTATTAATTTCAAACGTGTTTGAAAGAGTCATAAACATTTGATAGGTAGTTTTCATTTTTGATATAGCTGGTAGTATATGATCCTTTACTGCATCAATAATGATTTTCATTGCTATGTTGTTATGCCTTTTCCATATGGTTTTCTCTGGTTCACTATTCAATATGGTTTTTTCTTCTTCCATATATGATTCTATTTCAAGTTCTCAAAGAATGATCATTATTCTAGTTCTCCATGATACAAAGTTTGATGCACCTTCGAGTCTATCTTCTAATCTAACTCCATTCACCATTATTATTCTTTAGAATGGTTTTGATGTAAGTTTTGGATTTGAATATTAATTTCAATCAATATATTTATTTAACTCTATTAATTTATCTCTTTACTATTTATATAGTTCTACAACTATTTTATACTCACAACGATTTATATATATTTCACTGTGTATTGAAGAATGCAAAACCTTTATACTTATATGGCATAGATAATAGTATTGATATTTACTTATGTTATGACTGCATGTATATTGGAAGAATACGATTGAGACACCACATATCATACATGTGATAATTTATAGTAAATCTTAGAAAATATCTAGCGTGATTTATTGAATAGCTCCACCACATAACTTAATTTTACTATAACCAAAACATATTCTCAATATCCTTATCAACAAGGGATTTTACAATTCTTGTATTTATCTTGAGTACTTGGAATGGTCATTCTCATTCTAAGAAGATTGTATTGGCCTTGGGTACTTTATGGCTATAACACCCCCAAAGGTAGCCGTTCCTTATACAAAACTCACTAGTTCTTACACAAAATCCAACTTGCCTTCTCAACATAAATAATACAACCCTAGCCAAAACCCTCTTCGATGGGAGTTGGACACACATTTTGTGCCCCATCTCTAGATGCCTTATAGTCCACCATTCCACCACCTCCTCCTCCTTCATCCATGAGTGATCTTCATGCCCTTTCTAAGTCTCATATATATGATTTATATAAATTTTAAGGGGTGGTTACCAAATCATCACACACTTTTGGCAAGACCCACCCTATATTTATCATGTCATAGATATAACTATTCCTCACTTTAAAGAGAGTTTTCATTAATATCCTTAGTTATTCTTCTTTACATTAAAGGATTATAATAGGTTTTATTTTGATCTCCCTTTTTTAAATCTAAAAGGTTTATTTCATAACTCTATTTTCTCTTGGAGAAAAAGTCATATAACATTTCCTTTGTTGGCGCTCAAAATTGCATTCCCATTTTGAGCATCCATTTGAAATTTTGAGAAAGTCAAGCCCTATGAATGCCCATAATGGAATGTGCACTCGGCTGTCCATTTGAGATCCTTAAGGTGTTCAATGTCTCTAACACTTTTCATTCAGTTTGCCTAAGCCTTCCATGATGATAATTTGTCATTCTGAGTTATATGACAAAGTCTTATTTTGAACAAATCCTAAATCTGCTTTCTACCCCATTTAATATGCAGAATTCAGTCAAGAACCTATTTCTTTATACAAATCCACCACGTCCTTTGAAATCCTTTAACCCCTTCTCGTTTTCTTGCTCAGGGCATGCCCTTTTAAACCTTAGGCAAACTTGAAATAATGTTTTGATTAAATCTGTTTTAAGTTTAAGGTAATCAAGGTTTACACATTTTTAAATCCAAAAAGTTGCTTTTCAAACTTACCATGCAAGTCTCGGTGATCGTAGATCTTGTTCAGATCGACGGACCATGCATTCCCGCATTTTCAAAATGCGAGGCCGTTACAAAATGTGGGGAAGCGTGAAGAGGGCACGTAGCACAGGCTGATTACGTGGGTCCAAGATTTTTCAAAAGATTGACTCACCGTTGATCTTGGTTAAGATCACCGGATGCCGCTTGCCCGCAAGATGAAGATGAGCATGATTTAAATAAAGCGGGCAAGCGCATAAGTGACATCTGTCCTTTATGAAGACACAAGGAGATGTTCGTACGAGCGAAGAGGACAAGTTATGAACATCGTCGATCTATGTGAGATCGACGAATGAGGCATACCCGCATTTTCAAGATGAGAGGCAGATAAATATTGCGAGCATGCCACTTTGTGACGCGTGGCACATTGGGACCAAAATGCGAGGAAGTAACGATGTCATGGGCGCCGAAGTTTTGAATGCCGCGGTCAGGTTTGTCAAGAATACGTGCAATAAAAGGTATTTTCTCATTGGTCAAGATCATTGTGATGGGCCGCCTATTATTGAAATTCTGAATCACCATCGATCTAGGCCAGCATCTAGGGCTAGCGTTTGGCCGCATTGTTTTATTTCCATATGATTTTAAAATGCGGGTAAAAGGATTGTGGACCCGTATCGCAATTAACCAAGTCATGCTATTTTGAAGTGTCACGTGTTTTGTGATAAAGGAACAGTGCAATGGTTATTCAAGATTTTTTTCATCAACCGTTGATCTTCTTTAGATCGACGGAGGGTGCTGGCCCGCTATATCAACATGCTCGCAAGATAAGAAGTGCCGGAGTGTGCAAGCCTGACATGTGGGGCAGACTCAGGTCATTGATTCAATTCAGATCTGCGGTTCTTGCACGTTTGCATTTCTTAGAAGCAAGAAGTGCCCACTAAAAGATAAATTGCACACATGGCTAATTTTGATTGGGTTATTTCGGACCAGCTTGCCTAGTGGATTTCGAAGCCATCATGCTCACAATTTCAACTTATAAGATCTTCAAGATCGACGGTGCATATTTTACTATTGAAGGTGGTATCATTATGCATATTAATGAGACATGAAAACCTTCGCGTGTGAAAGTAAGGAACATAGTGTAACAAGTGAGATTTTCCCAATATCAACTTGTGCGAAGTAGAAATTCGTGAGTCATCTCTGAACGAAAAAAATTAATGCTGGGATTGAGATAAATTTGGCACGAGTGTCAAGTAGTTGGATCAAGGATAAAATGTAGAAGTTACAGAGATAAAAGAAAAGGCTTCAGGTAAGTTTGTATACCATAGTCTCTGCATTTTTCAGTCTTGGTGATTTATTCAAAAGATGTTTCTAAAGATTTCACTAAGTCTGAGGGTATGGATAGCGGAAGGATTGTTCATTAAGAGTAGTTGGTTCTGGGACACTGATACTTTGAAAAATGATTTATTTATTTTCAGAGGATGGTTCAGAAAAGGAAAATGGTTAGCTTCGTATGCCTGTGTATGGTTTTTTGACAAAGGAAAGCTAGTAATCAGGTGTAGTAGTCAAGTCACCAAGGTGGTAAGAAGAACAAGGAATAGACTTTGTAAGCTAACAACCTTTTCAGAAGAAACATCATCTTTTAAACAAATTTTCAAAGCATCTTAGTTTGATGCCAAGGTAGCAGAAATATTTGAGACCCTGTTCATGGTTTTGGAAGAGGGTGAAGAAGATTTTATACCCTGGGGTATAGTCTTTTTCACTTTTTGTGCGTGTCCCCGCTTTTTGTGTCAGTAGATGGCAAATTTTGGCAAGAAGTTGGTTAAGGAAGCAGACGTGGCTGGGGATCAGAGCATCCCTATTTTGTTATTTTTAATAACCACATTGTTTTTCGGCTTCTGTACTGCATGCTAAGTAATGATTCTGTTATTTCTGAAGCCTGGCATGATCAGTAAAGAGTGGGAGGTAAAGATGATTCTCATTCAGTAGTCATCTTGACAAAACCCACGGGCCTAGGTTGGTGCGTATTTTTCAGAGTTGATTTTGTCATTGATAAGGCGGTCTTAGCAATTGCGCATACAACAAATCTGTGGTAGAGCCGAATCATCAAAAAGTGGTAACAGAAAAGGAGCTTACAGGAGAATATTTGATCTACATGATGTTCTGTTAATCATTTTTCTTCTTTCTTCCGTTACAAACTTGTGATATCTTTTGTAAGGGACACTTGTCAGTTCTCTATGCCTGAAGCTTGTTGCATCTCACAGTATTTAAGTGAGATCCCAAGGCTAGAGAAGGGGGTTTTTGGTTGGTTTTCTATTTTTCTAATTCTTAGAGCTCTGCTCAGGCTGTGAAAGCCACATACCCAACATGTCTTGTATGAACAGCATATGGATTTCATAGATAGTTCTGATATACTAGTGTGATCTTGTATCTTGTTTTATGCATTCCTAATGTACTTATTTCAAGGAGATAAATACAATGTGTAGAAGGTTTTGAATTTCAATATAATTCTGTCTCCTTTCTTGTTGAGTTTGTAATGTTATATGTTCAAGAACAAAGATCTTGAACCTATTTGCAATTGCCCAGTTGTATGTTTGAAGTTTGCTTACCTTTAACTCAAGGAGTCATATAATTGCTTGTGGTTTCATACAAGGTTGCAGATTCAATTAAGAAGGATGTGAGAAAGTATGGGGTTATATTGGATATTGTTGTCTAATTCATAAGGTGAACAGACTGAACATGAATGTCTTAACGTATGCCATATGTTGATTGATGTTCAAGGATGCATAATTCTGGAGTATAGGATTGCCCTAATGGATAAGGCACTGGTCATTTATAGGATCATTAAAGTTTTTGTTGCATATTGAACATGCTGTCTTTTCTCAATATAAATCATTTTTTTCATGTTGAAGTGGACATAAAAGTTTTAAATCCTCACTCAGTTTATGAATAATATCAGTTTGCACCTAGCTATTGTAGAATCTATGTTGTTTCATAAACCATTAGGAGATATTAGGGGTTTCATCTGCTTTTCTAGATCCTGAAAGTGGTTACTGCACTGGTCGCATAGTCAGATCTAAAGAGGTTCACCCGACTAGGTTTTGCAGAGCCTGAAGTGCAGAAGGAGTATAGCCTTATAGTTGGCCTGGTGTCTGAATGGATGTGTTGATAATGGGAGTTAGCTGCCCCTAGATGCGTTTTGTTCTCATCAGGGTAATTGGAAATGGGTAACATTTTCAAACACCAACATCCTCCACTATGATATAGCTACAATACTCAGTAGCAAGATACATATCTACATCACAACTTAAAAAACACATAATCAATAATTGAAGATGCAAAAATTAAATATTTATACTCCATAATGTCACTATTTTTTATTTTGCTTCATCTAATTTCTTTTTCTTTTTCTTTTTCCAATTCATATGCATGCATCCATACATACATGAAATTGAATTAACAAATAATTCTGAATAAAACTACTTTGCCAATCAAAATTATGACAATAATATATACATCTCTTAGAAATTATATCACAAGTTTAATGTTTTTGAATTAAAAAGTAGTATAACAAGAGTGCTAACCTTTACAAACTAATGCCAGGGGCAATGCCATTAGGTTGATCATTTAGGAGGAACATAAGATTAACACTGGAATTACTAGTCTAGACAAACCAAGACATTAACAATAGAGAAACAAACAACCAACCAACAAATTGAAGAACACAACCAAAAAAGAGAAAAAAGAGAATAAACAAAGAAAAACTAGGAAGGAACCTTGGGCCACATGTAGCTTCTTCCAACACTTGGCATCCGTCTCTTTTAAGGAAGTCCAACAATTCCTTGTTCCCATCTTCTTCATTTTTCTAAGGGTTCCTTTGGAGAAGACTCAATGTCATCATAACACTATACACAAAATTTTTCCTACCATGGGAGTCGGATGCAGGAGCATCATGCATCAGCAAAACAAAAAGGTGGAAGATTTGCATGTTGGTTTTTTCTTGTCCCTATTGAGGTCATAGCTTGTGGTGAAGATGAAGATGGTGGTATATCATTATTTTCGCATCAAAGTGTGGGACACACTTTTCTATCTACCAAGGGAGTCTGATGCAGGAACATCTTACATGAGAAAATTAAATTATTAGAAAAAAAAAAAAAAAAATCTGGAGGAGAGAGAAAGCGACGAAAATTAGAGGAGAAATAATAAAAAAATAAAAAAGAGAAAAGAAAGGAAAAGGAGATTTCTATTTTCGAGGCGCATAGGTGGCGTAAAAAGAAAAATAATAAAAATAGTTGTCATTCCATTAATCAAAGTGTATAAGTGGCAATTTAGAAGTTTGTGGAAAGATCTTAAATCATGTATTTAATATTTGTTGGGTGCTTAGTTGTATTTGGGTGGGAATTTAATATTTATTTAAAAGTAGTTGTATTTACCTTTTATCCCACATTGCTTGTGTTTGTAATGTCTTGGGTTAGAAGTGCCTATTTAAGAAAGGCTTATAATCGTTTGTAATCAAGTTCAAGGAATGGAAGCTCTTCTAAAGGAAGTTGGAGAAATGGAAGCTCTTCTAATGGAAGTTCGAGAAATAGAAGTTCTTGAATTGTAAGCTCTTCAAATGTAATCTCTTCTAGTGGATTTCAAGTATTAATGGATGCTTTATGATGCATTTTTTTTGTCATCTCTCTATCTCCATCTTGTTGCATTTTTGGTTGTGAGTTGGTACGGGTGGTGTGGCCCGTCATCACCTACCCTATTTCCAAATTTAGCTACCCCCCTTCACCTCGTCCTCCAGATGGACAATTTTATCTTACAATAAATCCACCTTCATTGTCAAGTCTTGAACTTTCTCAAACAATACCAAACAACCAAGGTATCCATTGAAGGATGACAAATTATCCTTTAGATCATATGTGTTCTCCTCCATACCCTTGAGGCTGTCAAAAACATGGGTGACACTATTGTTGTTGTTTGAGCCCCTCATCTCATTCACCCATTTGACCTTCTTTACCTTTGGTTTGATATATCCAACAATCTCTTCTACTGTAAGCCCCCTATTTGCCCCCTTAATTGTATTACTTTATCAAGTGGGCCCTTTTCCATTCCACTTCCTTCCATGTGGCAAATTTGTTGAGTAACTTTTTCTTGTGATTCACCAATGCTTTGCCCTTATTCAACTCTCCAACATCCATCGACACCTTCCTCTTACACTTGACCATAATCAAGCAACTTAAACATCACACACCAAGGCTTGATTCCTAGGCTAAAAGTGTTAAA
The DNA here is from genome assembly GCA_028749045.1 of Cupressus sempervirens. Lineage (NCBI taxonomy): Eukaryota > Viridiplantae > Streptophyta > Pinopsida > Cupressales > Cupressaceae > Cupressus > Cupressus sempervirens. The sequence continues at coordinate 14,417,546 of CM053791.1, forward strand.
TAGTCAAAGTTTCAACTTACTTTTCCAAGCTTAATTTTTTCATCAGTGTGTGATGTTTAAGGGTGGTCGACCACTATGTTGATATCTTTTCCACCATCGTCGCTTTTGATTCTAAGCTCGTTCCTTCTATTCTATCCAACATGCTCCTAATATACTCAATAATCATAGTTGAAGATGTGTTTCTCTCATCTCTAACCGCTGAAAATAAGGTTGTTAGTTTGAGTTTGGGTGATAAGTGGACTATTCAAGAAAGACCCCCTTCCCCTCATGACACTTATGACAGGTACTACATACTTTCCATGAAGGAATTGATTACCAAAAATATTATCTTGAAAATTTTGAGCTCCTCGTGTTATGTTATACCTCATCACCAAAGGGTAATTGTTGTCCCCAATAAAAGAGACATCATAGAGACACTCCTTCCATAGGCTCATATCAAGTATAATTGATTGTTTCCTTATCCCCTTTAATGAGGGATATTATGTCAAGGGGGATGCTCTCCTCACTACTACATTTAACATCATTTTTCGACCAAAAATTTTGACCATCAACTAAATAAATTTAGGGTGGTCAAAATGTAAAGGCAAAAATTTTGTTTTTTTACATATAAGACCTGTGTTGGTTGAAATTTCGACCAACACAGGGCTTATACATCCGCAAAGTTTAAAAAACATTTGCCCAATTACATCTGTCGTGCCCGGTTTCATTTGACGTTTTTGGAGCATTTTCGCATGGTTATCTCTGCATTTTCGTATGGTTATCTCTGCATTTTCACATGGTTTTCTCTGAGCCTAGTTTCATTTCAGGTTTTCTCCACCCACTTGATTAATGACGCCTGCTAGCCCTGGGAATAATATGAAAGGGGGCCCTGTATTTGCATCAATATAGGGGGGGCAGAATAGTAGTTCAAAACTCTCGATATTGTCTTTCTTTCATTCTTCCTGATGTGCTCGACTTCAAAAGCTCTTCCATTCACGACCTCCAATCACACCTGCATCTCTGGTGGTCGAGGAGAGGGATTTGTCTTCGAGCATATTTCCATAGGTACATGTGTATTTTTGTTGTAGGTTTTTATGATAATATTGAAGATGGAAGTGAATACTATTACTATCATTATTATTTTTTATGCCAAAGTTTAGCCATTATTGTGTAATATAAATGGGAGAGTCTCTGCTCATGTGTTTTTTCTCAGTGATGTTTTCATAATAAGTGTTAAAAAGATTCTAGTTGCAAAAAGAATGTAATGTACTTGTTTCATTTTATTGAAAGTGCGTAGATGCAAATTTATCATTTGGAATGTTGGTCTATTGTAACAACTATTATACTTTTTGTTATAGTAATGAAAGAAAAGAAAGGAAATGTATATGTAGAAGCTGTCGTTGTAAAAGCTTAGAAGAAATAATAATGATTTTTTTTTAATTTTATAAATATAGTTGTGTTGGTATCATATTTTTCTTGTATTTTTGTTTTAATAATACATAGTTATATTGTATCATTTAGACAATAGTTTCATATTCAAAAAAAGAACAAAAAGAAAAAAAAATTGAGTGTGTTTCTCTCTTCAACTCTAGAACATTCAACTTAAACATCAACACATAAATATAATAATTTGAAATCTGGTGTGTTTAGTGCTTGGAGTTGTACCCTCAATACCTAGGCCATGTGGGCTATAAAACATGATAGTCATGTGATTCTATGTTAGATGATGATGATGATAATGAATAATCACCATCTACTATTAGCTCATGTAGTGATAAAAGGTCTTCAATGCACCTCTAACTACAAGTATGCCATGGAAAACTTGTGATGGAGATGACTCCTCAAACTAATAGACTATGATGGAAATTTTGATGAAGATGACACCTACAAATACTGGACTATCTTCAAAAACTTATGATGAAGATGGCACCTAAATTTACTAGACTATAATTGAATTGATGTACTTTGGATCCTTCACCAAAAGTCTCTGTCATTTTCTTAGAAGATGATTTATCTTCTAATTCAACCAAAAGAATCTCTCTCCTATATTTCAACATTACATCTAATTGTTGCATTGCAATTAGGTCTTCCTACAAGGGTTTCCATTTGGATGAATAACAAACTTGTTGGTGTTTAAAAACTATTAAGCAACAAAATGCTTAATACCAAGATGACAATATTCATACAGTCTAAAGACTAGCCAATTCTTATTATCAATTGTATGTGCACACCATTTGGGCCCAACTTCTACAAAACCAAGGGTGGTTTTCTACTCTTTTGGCTCTGCAAAACTAGGGTGGGTTTACCTAGGGATGATACAAGACTGGGAAAACTGTATGAGAATTATCTTAGTTTCATTCTGATTCTCATCTCAAATTCTCCAATACATGTGCAATTCTTGATACTTTAATAAACACATCCCATATAATAGATATGGCCAAAAATATTCTATAGGTCTACAGATGTTCTCAGCAATAATGGCTAACTAAAGCTAAAACATTCCATGAAAACAAGTAGAGGCCAACTTTGAAGATCTACAGGAAATAAAAGTAAAGTTGATTATAATTTTGCATTTTGACAATCATGTGTGACACATTTCTCTTTCAGCTAGATTAAATTTGATCAGTGCCTAATCCATTGGGGTTTAGAGTCTACTACAAATCTCTAGATCTAATTTTTTGCCTTACAACAAATTTTATCAGCAATTCTTATCAGAAATCGTCATTCAAAATCCTTTCCACTACTGCAACAACCTTATCAAATTCATCAAAGCTTTTACTTAATCCATTGAATTAACAGCCATGATAAACAGATATACAACCTAATTGAACTGCATTCAATTGCACAAGCCTTTACTTATACAACATCAAGATAGCCAAGTAATCAAAAGGTGACAAAGTTCAGAAAGAACTGATATGGGGACAGTTCATAATTTGTATTCATTTTTCTTGAAAATTATATACAATTTACAATAGACTCAGAATGACCTTCAGAAAGAAACACAGATTCTATATTCATGTATTCTCAAGATCTGACAGAGAAAATACATCACAAATTTTTGCTCAAAAATGGTGGACCAAAAACAGACTAAGTGTATCACTTAGCAAATAGAATTTGGACCTTTTCTCTTGCCTTGGAATTTCACTTATATAGTGTGAAATGCAACAAGCGTCAGGCTAAGAGAAATTGACAGGTGTCTTTTACAAGGAATATCTACATACACCTATCACAAAATGACAAAACTATGGGTAACAGAGATATCGAAATCAAATCATTCCTTTCAGTGGGTCAGCTTCTGTTACATGTTCTAATGTTGTTGAGTTGTCTATTGATTTGATTTATCTTCATATGTAACTGCTAAATTAGCCAATGATGAAGCTTGTTCTGACGAGGGCACATTAACCTCCACCTATAGGCTTCCACCACCTTCACTCTACATGGTAAGGACAACTTCTACCTTGTCCTTTTCTTTAATTGTATTGGCATCTTGTGGTCCTGGTTCTTCAATTGAAAGTGACAGGTTTTTCTTGTCTTCTTCTTCTGATTGGGTTTGAGTAGTGATGGTATCAATGATTTGGACTTCCTCACCCTGCACCTCATCACTGTCAGTTTCATCTACATCAAACTGTTCAGTAGAAGCCATTTCTGCCATCCACCTGTCAAATAATGTGTCATCTGGCCAATTGAATTGCAAAATATCCTTCTGTTTCTTTATTATATAATCAACCTCATTATCAATATCAACAAATTCCTGTTTTAAAGAATCAAAGAATATTTTGGCTTTCACCATTTCTTCTGTTGTGGTGGTCCACCGTGCATGCCCTGTTTCATTTATGACTTGATTCATTCTTAAATAGAATAAATCATCAAGTTCCTTCGCCCATTCCTCTTTGCTTTTCAAACTATTTTTCTTATCTAGGGCATGAGGAAATAAATTGAATTTTTGGCTCTTATATTTGTCTAAGTAGCCTATTATTATCTTCTATAAATGTATCCTTTTGCTATCAAAATTAGCAAGATCAAAAACAATGTCAAAGGTTTTATCAATCTGATCACGAGAATTATTTATAACAGATAGACACAAGAAGGTTATTGCTTTCTCCCTTCTCACCCATTTGTTCACAATAGGCTTTAGAGCCTCATCATCTGCTTTTAACTCCTCCCAGATGTTAATCACCCTGGCCAATTGATCATGGATTAGTGGCCATTCAACCTTGTCTCCTAGATATGTAAGAGTTGTTCTTAGTTTATCTTCATATTTAGATTCCAGCGCTACATGTAAGGCCCACAGTTTACTCTTTTCTTCTTCAAAATCCTCAGTAGTGTAATATTGTGGCCCTTGGGGTGTGTCTGGTATTTTAATGAGGGGGGTAGATTTGAAAGGTTCAACAGGGGGGCGAGGGTATGTTATTTTAGGCCTGGTGGATTTTCCCAGTAGCTTGTTTTCAAGCTCAACTCTCCTTTTTACCTCTTTATTGTAGGCATCCACAACTGCCTCATATTTACTTTGTAATTCAAACATTTCCTTTTCCTCCCTTTTAGCAGTAGCCAAGGCAAACTGAGAATAATCCACATTCATGTGGGCTACCTGTACGTGTGAGGTATCAACAACTCTCCTCACAATAATATTCCCTATCAGTCCTGAACCATCAGGATGTGCTGATACAATCTTGGATCCTCTTCTTAATGACCACATAACAAGAGCAACTTGATCATCACTAAAAGCAGTCCCTGCAAATTCCTTTTTATTTGGGTCTTGTAACTCTAGTCTATTAGAAATAGAGTTGAAAATCAATGCATCTGCAATATCCCAATTAAGCAACAATAGTATGTTATAAGTTTTTACCATTTGCCTTCCCTCCTCAGGGGTAATGTTTTGGAATTCTTGCATCATTTGCTCCTTTATTTGGTTTTGGATGGAGGCTTCATCCATTTCTAGATGCTTTGTTTTCATGTTCTTACATCTTTCCTCAAAATTGTGGATGTTTGCCCTCCAAGCAAATTGATGGAAAGCCCTAGACCTTACAAAACTGTCATTTGACAAAAATTGCTAGCTGGCTTGTTCCAAAATAGGGTCCAATTCCCTTCCCTTAAAATCAACTATAGTCAGCTCGAGGCTTGGCACAGGAGGTTCCTGGGGGTTCCCTTCATCGATCTCTGCTTGAGTGACAAAAACTCCCCCTTGTGATCCAATTTGTTCAATTTGCTCAATAGTGAGCTGCTCCTCCCCGGTTCTTAAAGGGATCTGTGAAGGTGAATACTCCTCAACATGAGAATCCTCCTCTCTTATTATTTTCCTCCTCTTAGGGGAGGGCTTAGTAGGCCTCTCTTCTAAAACCCTACTAGTGGACTCAATTATTTGTTTGCCTTTGTCCACTGTATTCTTTTTATTTTGAACAATAGTATATCCCGACCTTTTTTGGACAGTTAATTGACTTGCCCTTATATTGGGAGTAAAACCCAATCTTCCCATTACTTCCCTGGCCTTATCCGGGTAGAACCTAATAAAGAATTGCTTCTTTTCATTCATTGCCTCTATTATTTCAGGAAAATTATTTATAAGTTTTCTCATCTTATCTACATTTGTAAATGCATCGTCCAAAGGACTATAATCTGGATCAAAACAATGAATGAAATCCAAAATTTTAGAAAAGACTTTCCACTTTTCTTTCCTAGTCTCTTGCTCCTGCAAAGAGTACTCATTCCTTATTAAGTCTTCAGGAAAATAAAATTCATGCTCAATTTTACCAAGCTTAATTCTCTGCCTCAGAGCCAAATGATAAAATCCTTCATAATCACAAAAATGAGGATGGGAAGTGGCCATCTTATAAGGATTCAAAATCTTGTGCAGAGAAAGCCAACCTCCTTTTGTGATTACAAAATGAGCCACTATGCAAGTAGGAAAAATTGACCCCGTTTGTCTTTTCAATAGAAGGGTTTCCTCCACTCCTCCCAGCTGCCACAATATCTCAGCAACTCCTACCTTCAAAGGCACTTGGTAGGGTAGTACGTGAGGGCTTCCTTTAAAACCATATATTCTAAATATAGTAGAAACAGAATATGGAATGACATCTCCCCAATTATGTCAAACTTTCAAATCACTCAGGTTGTCCATAGGCCTAATGAGATTCATTAATGCTTTGGGGATTCTGGGATTGCCCCTTAATAGGAGGCATCTCAGCTTTGAAGCGAAATACCTATCAAACCTAACAAAACTAGCATTCTCTGCATCCCAAGTCATATCTGCACTCCACAATTGAACTGGTAATGCTTCCCCACTCTCTTCTCTGTCTAATTCTATTTCTTTACTAAAATATGTTACTACCTTGAATAAGAACATGTGCATTAACAAAGAATAATGGCCAAAAGTTTGTTCCACCTTACCCTTAGCAATTCCAATCAGTCCAATGTGAATCTCCTCAGCTAAGTAAGAAGCAAAATAAAAAATTATATCCACACCAAAAGAGGAAATCTGAGTAATCATATACATAAAATCCATAGGCATGAACTCTTCTTCATCTCTCCCAAAAACTTTACACAAGGACCTATATATTTCTATAGCCCTAAAATTGAAGTATGCGCTTTTGAAAGGCTCCCTGGAGGATGCTGTTATTGCTGGCAGTGTTCCAATTCTACCTATGTGTGCACTCAACGCTCCTTGCCTAACTGCATCTCTCTTAGACATATACTCATTTTCTAACCCTTTCAAATCAATGGGCACATGATAATCAGTGATAGGCCCTAAACTGAAAACTTCCCTAATCTCCTCTGCGCTGATTGTAATCAAGATTTCACCATCAGTTCTCCTCACTACCCTAAGGGCTTGGTTGTAATTCTTAGCTACAACTTCCAAAAGATCATAATCCATGAAAACACTGGAAACCACTGATTTCCCTAGACCAAAATTCTAGATGTTGGCATGTGGGGCAAAAAGGTTCCTCTCTGAAAACCATTTTTTGAATAAAACAAGACCAGTCTATGAAGTTGTTGCATACCTAACCTAGTTTCCTTTTTCATACAACCCATCTACTATTTTCAGCCTAGGGTTTAATGAAGTTAGCCTCTTAACTTCTACAGTTTCAACAGTGGAAGAAGGGAGCAGTTCAAGCAAATCATCGTGGACATTCCTATCCAAATAGTTCTCTTGACTAGAAAATGCTTTCTGTTTTGGAGCCATTTTAATTAACTCTTGAAGGAATTGAAACAGCAGAAGGATTATAATGCAAGTACTTACTTTGAATTTCGCTCTAGTTCTTCTCAGTGTTACTGCAATCTTTCTGCGAACAAACTACTTCACAATCTTACCAAATCCAACACGGTCCTCTCAACAATTGTTTCTGCTTAGAAATGCTCTGAATCTTTATTCAAGTACGATGGAATTAAGAAAATCTTTTCCGTTATACTCTATTTTTCTTCACATGCGAAGCTTTCATCTCTCATAAATGCACAGGGTGGCATCACCTTCTATATTCAAATTTACACTGTGGATTTACGAAAAATCTTATGATCCAGGGATGCAAGCAAAGACGACTCATGTTCCTCTTGACAAGCTAGCAGTCAACCCAATGAAAATTTGCCATGTGTACCTTTCCTTCATTGTTGGTGCCTCTAAACTGGACCCACATAATTCTGAGGACATGTGTCACTTAGGCGCTATCTCGCTATACATAAAGAGTGAGCACCTTGCCATAGCGAGATAACGCTCGTCATTGATCCTGATTTGATCATGCGGATGACATTTGATGCATTGCTCAAAAGAAATATGGTGGGCCCCTTGTCGCCATGTCGCTATTTGTAACCTTCGTGCAACTCGCCATAGCGAGATAGCGATGATCATGGATCTGAGATAGATCTGAAGATCATAGTCTTTCATATATTTTGTGAATAGGGCGTGGGTCCAATCATTGATGACGTGATGAAATCCTTCCCTGCTGGCATTTGGATTCAAATTTTTGAAGACTTGGCTATATTACCATGCTGCTTGGGGCCCATATTTGTTTATTTCTCGGCCGGGTGCTATGTCGCTAACGACGAGAAGAACAAGTTCTCGATAGCGACATAGCGAATCTCGGTGTCTTTGCTTTTCCCGACGTATACGTGTAGCCCATTAGATGCCAGCGTGTTCCAAAGCTTTATAATTGATATCTGATGAAGTACTTTCTGGGACCCACTTACTCTGAAAAGTTTTCGTAGTACTATTTTCCATCTGGGTGCTATGTCGCTAACGACGAGAGACACCAATTCTTCGATAGCGACATAGTGATTTCTGGTGACTCATCAAAATTTAGGGTCGAAAAGATAAAGGTGAGTGAAGTCATAACTACCCTCATTAATGCATCTGACACATAATAAAACAACACGTGCACCACGTAGCCTGAAAAAACTTACGATCATTGGAAAATTTAAAAGTGACTGCCGACCATTATTTTTGGTGAAGGCGTCATGTTGCTAATGGTGAAGTGCCCAATTTCTCCGATAGCGACAAAGCGACTAGTTGAAAAAGCTAAGATTTCTGTTGACGCCTTTTGTACCGTAATGTTGCAATTCATTTTCAGGTTCTGACATGCCTGTTATAAACGTGATGAAATATCTCTGAAACAATACAATCTCTGGTCACTGTATTTCCACTTGACAGTACCGCTTTTCAACTTAGCGGTGGTCGCTATGTCGCTAAGGGTAAAATACTTGTATCTTTTCATAGCGAGATAGCGATTGCCGTAGATCTTTTAGGGATCGGGCGGTCAAAAACACAAAAGAAAAGATGTGACTCAGGGCGCGAAAAGTTTGAAAAGGATGGGAATCTTCGCATATTTTTAGTTTCGCGCCCAAAAAATTTAAAGAAAACAAGACCTAGGGTTTCGACAAAAATTTGCTTCAAAGACCTACAAAATATGACTTGGCTAGAAACCCTATTCACCATAGGTGGATTCCAATCTGAATTCTTCTATATCGTGGACAAAGGAATTCGATTATGCAAAAATTCAGACCAACAAAACTATCTTGAAAAAATTGTGACGAAGATGCCACTTGCAACTATTAGACTATCATAGAAAATTGTGATGAAAATGACATTAAAAACTATTGGACTATCATGTGTACAAGTCAAAAAATGATTCCAACATATGAAATTAAGTGTACTACATAGGATAGTGATGACTAAATTTCCATGCCCTCCAAATTTGGTGGTTGTAACATTTATACCAATTCCATTTGTGGGATACACACTCTTGATAAGTTAGTTAGCCTTGTGACTAAGGTCGATGGGGAATGTTGACACATGCAACCTGAGCATGAGTTTGAATTTGGTATTTCCTTGGAGATATTTACTTATTTTTCAAATAGAAGGTATCATGATAAGTTATTACAAGTTTTTTGAATGAATTTATTTTCTTATGTGTATTTCTTCTCATAGAATGAACTTAGCCGAATGAAGCTGAACATGTGAATGCTTGATGACCCGGTTCAAGAATGTTGTGTATATAGAGGCCTTGTAGATTCTAGTATAATTTCTCCCTCATATAAGGTCACTTATGGATTCAGGAAAATGCAAGATGCATTTTCAAAGGGTGTCTTTTGTTAGTTTTGAGACACCAATAATTATTGAAATAAATAATTTATCCTCAGCAAGATATTACTTCAAATTGTCATTATCTGTGACTTTTGTTGACAGGTTTAGACATCTCTCTCACAAGTAGATCATTGAAGCTAATTACAGATGATACCAATCCAAATAATACATGCTCAAAGGAATTTACTACTATCAACATTAGGAGTGGATAAGAGTAGGTAGTTATTAAAACCATTTCAAATGAAGTGGTGATGTATGAACTCCCATTAAATTTCTCACATAAGCATGATTAAGATGTTGAATTGAGATCTCCAATCGAACATGTTCATGGCAGTGAAGCTTGCAACTTCAACAAGACTTGTCATACTGATAAATTAGGAGTACATCTAGAAAATCATCCTAGGTGGAAAGGGAGACATAATGAGAGTATATGTGCAGATATAAACATTAATCACAACAGTTCAATTTATTTGTAGGTATATTTTCCTGTGAAGAAAGACCACGCCTGACAATATGAATCTAGAAGAATATAATGAGACAATGGCTGCATTGTGGGCTCAGTTTTGAAGAAAACCTGATAAATGTTATTGTCCTTGCAAAAAGTGTAAGGGTTTAAAGAATCAAAAAATTCTAATCACAACAACCCAGAGTCATTATAGGCAATATGGTCATGTTGAAGGGGCCACGATTTTTGTCCATTGCTGAATGTGGATTTCCTACTGGAGGAACATGGAGGTGTGAATATCCAAGCTGAGGATAACACTCCCATGGAAGAAGATGATAATGTGCCAGAGGACATGATTGAAGAAGATGGTATTGGGACAAGTGATGAAGAGGCTCACAATGATGGTACTAGCGAATCTGATAATAATGATGAAGATGGTCTTGATATACCTTTACTTGAGAAGGCACATGAGCCCTTATACCCAGGCTCCCAAACAACTCTACTGTCGGCTATAGTGTTGTTGGTGAACTTAAAGGTTATGAATAGCATATCCAATGTAGCAATGTCACGTATGCTAAGGTATGTCATTTTTGTCATCTTCAATGTTAACATACAATTACTATTCATTATATTAACAATGCATATTTGTTGTTGTAGGTTGATTAGTGAGTTTTTGTTACCACCATCAAATATTTTGCCTCGTTTGTACCGAGAATTATCTAACATTATGGATCAGATTGAAATGAAGTATCAGATAATACATGCATGTCCCAATGATCACATTCTATATCATAAACAACATGAATTTGCAACAGAATGTCTTGATTGTCATGTTAGTAGGTATCGGTTAGATCAAATAAAAAAAAAAGTGCCTCATAAGGTTCTTCGGTACATTCCCATTATTCCACATTTGGAACGGTTATTCAGGTGCACTAGCTTGGCACAATTTATGGATTACCATGCACGCAATAGAAGTCAGGATGACATTATGCGAATGCCTGCCGATGATTCTGCATTTAAAGAGATAGAAGAAATATGGTCACACTTTAAAGAAAAACCTCGTAATCTGAAACTTTCATTGGCGGCGGATGGTGTCAATCCATATGGAGATATGAGATCTGTTTACTCAGTATGGCCTATTTTTGTTATTAACAATAACATTCCTCCTTGGATGTCCATAAAGAGGGAGCACATAATGTTGTCAATGATTGTGCCAAGTTTTTTTTAATTTATAGTTATCTAAATTAATTTATAAATAGTGCATGAAAATGGTTATAATAATTACATAATGTTTATGTTCATTCAATTGCTAGGTAAATACCAAGTTAAAGATATGAACGTGTATATTGAGCCCCTAATTGACGAGTTGTTGAAGTTATGGAATGGCATCACTATGTATGACATCTCTAGACCGATAGGACATCGACAATTTTAATTCCATGCAATGCTTGTATGGACAATACATGATGCCCCTGGGCTAACTCATTTTTGCGGTATGTTATATTGTTAAGATCACATATTTTTGGTTTGTTATAGTGCTTACACATTACTATCGAATGCTTAAGTTGTGCATGATAATTGTACATGATCCAATTATACATGATCTTTTAGGTCTTCAGACAAAGGAAAAATTTGCATGTCCAGTTTGTGGTCCGAAGATGAAATATCATCATTCGAGAAGTTTAGAAAAGTAGGTGTTTGATGAGTTTAGACATTTTTTCCACAATAATCATAGGTATTGAATTTTCGAAAAACATCTTTTCAATGAGAAAGAAGAGACATCATCAAGGCCACGAAGAATGACACCTCATTTATGGAAGTTGGAATACGATCGACTAAATCGTCGAGGTAATGTCCAATTTGTCGTCCAAAATTTACAATTTGTATTTTGATATTGTCTTATATTTATTAATGCTATAACTGATGCTCGTGAAGGTTGTCAAGGCATCAATGACCAACTTCCTAGAGGAATGAAAAGTTATCTTACTCAATTTAGTAGGTTACTATACTACAAGGATCTTTCAATTGTGCATTTGTTTGATGCTATGCATATTAGAAATAATGTAACAGAGACACTATGGAAAATGTTGGATAGAAGGCGTGATAGAGAACAAATTGCTAAAATTTGTACTGACATTCATGAATCTAATCATGCACTAAAAGTTTTCATTGAATCAAATAGGAATGGAGATCGCATAAATACAAGTGCCCTTCCTTGGTTATTAATGGAGCAACAAAGTGATGCATTAAAATAAGTTATAAAAAAAACAAAATTTCCAACAGGATTTGCTGCAAATATAAGCACTCTTCTATCAAAGAAAGGTGATTTTGGGCCAGGGTTGAAGACACATGATTGGCATACCTTCCTCAAGGTAAGTCATGTTTTCTATTTACAGTTTATTTGTAAGATTGAATGTAGTACTAGTTGCATTATTTAATAATATATTGAAATGATCATTTTTTAATGATTGCAGTTCGTCCTACCTCTATCCCTTCCACAACAGTTTGACAACAGTATTAAACAAGTTATATATGATCTTGAAAAATACATGAGGTTAGAAGAGTGTTTTTTTAGATTTGTAACTTTTTATCTGAAATCTATTGTATAATTTTATTTGAAATCTTCTCTATGTGTTTTTGCGTGTTGAATCTCATTTAGGTGATTATCATCTAAACAAATTCATATAAAATATTGGAAGAGAAAAATTCCATAGCTTATGTGTGAAATGCAAAAGTGTTTACCTCCAACATTTTTCAATGCTCAAGAACACTACCTCATACATGAAGTTGAGGAGATTGAATTGTGTGGACCTATACAAGCTAGATCAATGTGGATGGTTGAGAGGCATTTGAAATTTATGAAGAGCTTGGTTCGACAAAGAGCACGTCCTAAGGGTTCTAAGATAGAGGGATATATGATATACTAGACCATGGTGTATTAGTGAATATCTTCCAAAGTTTGCAGCAGGTATCCATCTAGATCGTATTTGGGATCCCAACTGTAATGAAAAATTCAAAGGGGAGTACCTGACGGGGAAAGGTAGATTGAGGAGGGTGATAAGTAATTATAAGTTTTTTTTTTGTAATTTAACAATTCTTATCCATCATCAATATATATAAGTTGTTTCTAACTGGTGTAATTGTCTTCTTTATAGTTGGTCGTGAGTGGGATGTACTACACTTGTATATTGCAAACAATCTTGATTGGATGACAGTGTGGATTGAACAGTCTCAAGAAAATGGTCGCTCATTAACATGGGATGGTGTTGCATCATTGGTTAAAGAAGCTCATCGTAATGGAGATCTCAATGTTACGCCAATGGTACTTGATCTAATATATGGCTTAAGAGATACAAAGGTATCAATAAGATTACTAATTATGAGACATAAGTTTAATATCAACTCACAGATCAATGAGAAGATTCTTGACATGTTTGAATAATTGCAGGTCAAACACCACAAAGCTATGTACTACCATGGCTATAAATTTCGCACAAAAAAGTTAGATGAAACGAAGAAAACGTGTGATTCTAGGATAAGTGCTGTCTTCGTGGTCACCAATATTTCATCTAGAATTGACATACATCCTCAACAATCTAAAAATTGATACTATGGCATTTTGGATGATATACTTGAGTGCGACTTTAATTCATTCAAAATAGTTCTATTTGTCGTCAAATGGTTTAGGTTATGACTAAATCAAAATGATCCCAATAGGACTGTTATTGAACATGATAGTGGATTTACTATGATTAATACAAGGTCATTTGAGCCAGTCGAAGATGAGCCCTATGTTCTTCCAAGTCAATGCGAGCAAGTGTTTTACTTTGATGTTTCAGACAAACCAGGTTGGTCATTTGTTGTTAGACATGACCCAAGAGGAAGGCCGATAAAGTATAATGTGATCAAAGAAGAAGATATTGAAGAAGCACAAGAGGAAGTAAATGATTATTAGGAACGACAGTTACCCAGTGATGAAGAAGAAGAAGATGGTGATGATTTTGGTCATGCTAACGATAATGGTGATAATGATGATGATGATGCTAATGACAATCATGATCACGGTGATGAAGATGGTGATGATCATGGCGATGATAGTCATGATGATGATAGTGATCAAGAGGATGATGATGGTGGTGACGACAACGATCAAAGTGACGAGTACGATGATGGTGATGATGATGATGATGATGATGACATGGATGACGATCATGATGATCAATGAAATCTTTAGGTACGATCAATGTCAACTATGATGGGGTCTTGTATGACCAAATATTTCTTTCCAAACCATATGTGCACATATAAACATTAAGTAGAACATGTCAAATATTTTTTTAGATATAAACATTAGTTATGCTAAATTTTTAACTTAAGACAAATGATTTACATATAAAATCTACTTTATTATTAATATTTTTTTTGGTAAGTCTATTACTTTAATTTTGCTGCTGATTTCTAAGACTTACTAATTTTTTTCACAGGGCGATATGGATGCACCATGTCAGACACCTTCAGTAGAGGTAAACATTAATTATTGTAAATTTTAATGTTAATATAGAAACAAATGTCCTATTATTATGTTCTTTTCTTTATGGCTTTGGAGTTATTTTGATGAAAGTATACAAATATTTGATGTCACAAATGATAGGAAAAAGTTACAATGATCGCTGATCAAATGCAATCTGAAATACATGCGTCATATCTACATGACATTGGCCTTAGTACTGACCCTGTATTCATCACCCAACAAATTATACAAAGATACATTGATGAGCTTGTTCAAATTATCATCAAGGGTGACAGAAGTGAGGAGAAAGAGGCACTGAGAATAGAATTGGATCGTAGAATCCAATCTTTGAAAGTAAGCAGTAATTCGACTAAAGCAGTAATAGAAGTTCAATAGATATTAATATTTTATAGTATCTTATGGATCATGATCTTTGATTTTATGTGTTCTTGTATAGACATATGTGCCAATTGCGACATCACATGCTGAACATGGTCAGGGTTGTTTCACAGTACCTTCGTGTAAGTAACACTTTGTTTGTTTTGATCAACATTATAACACTTACTTTTTTTTTTTGTCGACGTTTCTGGCTAGTATCCCATTTGATCTGTATCCATTGCACATGTTTTTGCTAACAATATTTAATTCTTCAGCTCATGATGAAGTGCAGACTCCTCCTTCGATTGGCGGTCCACTATTGTCTACTGCATTTTCGGCAACAAGGACCATGCAAACATCATCGTCTATGCCCAGTAGAACTGGTAAAACTTTGTTTTGCTATATTTTGTAATGTGCTATATTTTGTAATGTCTTTCTACAAGTTGATGAACAACGAGGTAGCACATTAGTGCTTAAATGATGTCTGCAGAAGCTTGCATACACACAAACACATGCATACACACACCACACATACATACATACATACATACATACATACATACATACATATATAGCCACACATAAAGAGACATGGACATAGGCAGGGAGGTAGAGCAACAGAGAGCAGTACTACTGAAGTTGATCCATTTCCTGGAGTAGTTCGTGTGATTAGTACTGGTTCGTATGAAGGGACATTGTTGCCAAATAAGAAAACTATGTTTCCATTAAGAGAATGAAAGATTCCAAGTGCTTTAAAATTGATATTATTTAAAGTGTAAACTTGCTCATTTTGGACTGATAAATCCTTTATGTTTTTGTAGGTAATAATGCTTTCTTTGAATATCTTTTTCATATAACATTGAGACTGTTTGGACCCACCATGTGTAAAAGGTATGTAGTTTCATATCATTGCTACATAATTTTTTTTTTCTTCTATTTATTGTAATATATTAAAGTTATTGATCTAACAATCTATTTGTTTTTAAAAAGGTGGAATTTACAAGCTGGGGAATTAAAAAATCCGCTGATTGCATCCATTGAGGAGAAATTTAGGAAAAATATTTTTGACATTGGCCTACTTCTGAAAAGAGCAGCAAAGCATATAAAGATTATGAAGGATCAATATAGAAGGGGTCTTAAGGATAACCCAAAGTACGGCCATCCTCCTATGATTCCACCGATGGAGTGGAATGAAATAATAGAAGATGCAAATGAGAAAAGGCTATGTGAAGATAGAGATAATGAAGCAGCACAGGGCAAAAAGAGGTATGTTATTATAGTATTAAGTACATTGTAATCATGCACTAATTATTGATATTTGTAAATAGATAATCTAAGATGTTTGAAATTGTTCATAAATTGCAGGACACATTCGTGGCTACAAAAGCGAAAATGAAAAAGGTTGGCCAACACAAACTTGGCTCTGGTGGCTATATGAATCTGTAGTCTTGACTTGTAAGTAGAGCAATGAATTTTGTTTTTTTTTTTTTTAATATAATGTTGCAAACAATTTTGTTTAATGAAACCATACATGGAAAATTGACATTATCAAGCAAAAATCACAGGGCATAGATTTCAATGTGGAGGTCACAGATGAAGATAGAAAAATTTCTTTGAAGTAAGGCTATAAAGTTGTGGTTGCACACCTATGTGAAGAATCTGTAAGCCTTGCCCAAGAATCCAGTGCACCAAATGATATCTCATAGGTAAATTGGTCAGATGAAAAGTAAATGAAATTAAATAGTTGAGAAGATTCTTTTTTGGTATTAGTTTTAAACGTAAATTGACTACATAACAATGTGCATAACATTTTACTGCAGCCTTCATATCCTATCACAGAACCTGCTCCTGACGAAGGCCATGATGTGCATTATAGTGGTGGAGGTATTAATTTTCTATTGGAAATTAATTATGCAATTATGAATAAAATTTAACATCTTCAATTGGAATTTGACGTGTATCCTTTTTTTGAATATTTCAGAGCATGTTGAACATCATGCTGAAAGATTGGACCATGTTCCAAGTGTTCAACATGTTGACGCGGTGGCAGATCAAAATGTTAATGTACATGATGTGGCATTGTCAGGTAAGAAAAATACATTTTATGTTGTACTCGTACTTAATTACAAACTTGTAATAGTTAGAAAAAGAAAAAGAGTATGCCAATTTATCACATTCACTTGTTCTTACAAAAGAGCCCCCTTTAGTGCAGCAACCTCCTGCTCCTCCAAAGAGAAGGAGCCATCATAATTTGACATTACACATGCCAGAAGAGGAGGAGAATGAAGCAAATATGGATGTCTCTATGAGCGCTTTTCTTAAGAGAGCTCCGTAAAACAAAAAAAAGAAATGACATTTTAAAAATCTTCTTTGATAAACCTTGTTAGATAATGAAAGAACTTTGTTTTAAGTAATTATGTATGAATGATGCGTATTAATACAGATTTTTATTTTATGTTAATGAATATTGTTATGTGTTAATGAAGTTTTGATTAGTATTGTGTATTAATTAATTTTATATCATATTAATGAACGTTATGTGATTGTATTGATTGAATGTTATAGTTCATAAATGGATGAATGAATGAATGAAGTATGTAATTAGATGATAATGGGTACTTTAGATTGATGTTAGGGGGAGGGGGGTGAGGTCAGATGAGCTTCCACCTTCACGTGGTTGGCCTTGTTAAATAGAGAATATTATAGTATTCTTGAAACCAAGTGAAGCTCAAATTTGTTAAGTCTTTAAACACACATCCCAATTCTCTTTAACGAGACTGAAGTTTTTTCTCTTGTAATAGTCTCATTGCAGTCATCTTTTGGTTCCTTGAACATATAGTTCTTGCTTAGTTTAAATCCCAATTATTAAATATTTGTCCACATTGAAGTTAGTTTGGCATAGAAACCTGCATATTTTATTATATATATTTATTCAATTGAAAACAATTTAGAAAGCATTCACATAGTTGATGTCTAACAAAAGAAGACAAGATGCATATACTATTTAGCATGGAAATCCTTGTAGGTGAATTGTGTGTGTATGTACACACACACACACACATATATGTATGTATGTATATAACTCCAAACAATGTGTAGACTCAATTAGCAAGAGACACCAACTTCAAATCTTGCAATGCAGAAGGAACTGACCTTTGAAATGCAAAGTGTTTATAATGTAGGTAGATTTGCCTTAGATCTCCTTCGAGGTCTTCAACAAATCTGCATTGTACTTATGAATAATCCACCAAGATTTGAAATAGTGTTTTTCAATAAATGCTCTAAACTTGGAATATACCTTCATAAAAATTCTGCCTTAGATATGCTCATCATATTCAAAATAAGCCTTCACATGTCTATTCACTTAGGTCTGATTTAGGTCTTCCACAAATTTGGCTTATAATTATGCTCTTGAATCTCTTAAAATCTTCTTTGTATTCAAATGATATTTAATGAATTGATTGATACAAATTTCCTCATACTTGAATCCAAATATCATTGTCATTGTCAAACATAACACATACATAAAATCATTTTGGTTATTCGCTTGTTATACAAGTTAGTCTTATCTTTTTGGTTTTCACAAGTCATGCACTTATGCATCTTTGGGATATCCACAAGCTATTAGAGATGTTTGGATGGTTCATGTCCTTATTTTTTTTGTGTTGTTTGTAGGGTTTTTGCCATGAAGTCTAAGGATAGACATGTTGGATGTTTGTGATAGACATGTCCACCTATAAGAAAAGTATCAAATGTAGAAAAAATGCAAAGAAAAGCTTGTAAGGGTTTTAGGTGTCTTTGGAACGGTTAGTGAAGTTATAAAACCTTTGAAAAGGTTAGTGAAATATATTAAAGGCATATATAATTGTAAGTTGTCGAAGTTGACACTTTGTGTCAACTTAGACAACAAATTTTAGTTTATAACTAACTGGTAACAGTTAGATAGTTAGACATCAGTGGTTGTTTACTGTTGTTTGGTTATTTAGAAGGGATTTGTCGAGTGTTTGGGGGAGAAGTAGAGTTGGGGTGGTGAGAAAAGGCATTGTGAAAAAAATATAATCAATAAAATAACCCTGTTCTCTGCAATTCAGTCTCTGTCCCATGGAACAGTGAGTTCTTATGATGTATCAAAAGCATTTTGACTAATATTTAATGTGAGAACATTTTATTATTTTTGTTATCTTTTCCACGCATTCTTTTAATTTTCATTGCAGGTTGAGTAAGGAATAATAGACTAGTGCATTCAAACTAGTGACTGGTTAGGCACAATCAACTGTACTTATTCTGAAGTTTCCAATGTAGATTCTCTCCTACCACCTATAGTCACTGTTATTGGTGGGAGACAATGAGGTTGTGATAATTTATTTGTACTATATTAACCAAATGCAGGAGAGTGGAAAAACTTGGTGCAAGTGCAGTGTTGGATGGTAATTGCTGATGGAGGTTTAGCCTAGATTAGACACCAGTCTAATAGACAGTGGATCATTTCATGTTTGAAGATGTTTGGGGGGTGAATCCTTCATGTTTGGGGGGTATCTTTGTTACCAAAAATGAGACAGTAGAGCACTGCTAGTGTTATGATGGGCAAAATATGTCTTTCATCGTGATAGACTATTTCTAAGTCATCTATGTTGTTTCTTGCTATTGTCAAGCAGTCTTTGTTTTCCTTGAGACCATGAACAAAATTATCTACCATTTTTGCTAATGATAAACTTTTGACTTGAACAATGATAAAGTTTATTAGTAATCATTATAGTGGAACAACTTTTGACTTGTTCAAAAATTTTAGTCGAAGGTGTTGGAATTGATAGTGAATCCCAAGCTCCTAGAAATCACCTGCAACCAAAATGCATGTTACATCTGTGTCTGAGAGAGAATATGATCCAAAAAGCATGCCTACTTTGGTGATTTGGCTATTATTGTAGCACTACAAAGTGTCTTATAGTGTTTCTCATTTTCTTAAATAATAGGCAATTAGTTCATGATTTCATCATATCTTATAGTGGAACAGCTCCAAGAATCTTGGGTAAATTGCTTGCTATAAGACTTTCTTGTATAGGACACTCAATAATGTGGGCTAAGTGGTGGGCACAAAGAAGAACAAGAAAGGATCTGTATAAGTGCACGGTGCAATAGAATTGAAAAATGAAATTATCTTAGTTTCATTCTGATTCTCATCTGTTACCCTCACATACATACACAGCTCACTTCAATTCTTCAATGCTATCAAACTTATATACATCCCTTATCAGCAGATCTGGTCATAATTCTCCTAAAATTTACAAATATTCTTGGAAATAGCAGCTACCTAAGACTCAGGAATTAGATATAAATGAGTTGAGACCAACATTTATAATTCTTGAACAGGATTGAAAATAATTTTGATTTTGTAAGATGATTTGATATGCAGGAGCAGAATTCATCCTTGTTTACTTCTAATTTATAGGACCAATGCCTTATCCATTGGGCAAGAAATTGACTATTGGCGGGAGATCTAATTCAAATAACTTGTATAAGAATTAATCAACTGCAATCACCCATCTCCATTCTTATGCAATATCCCTTTTATGAACTCATAAACCCTACTGATTTACTGAAACATTTATATAATTTCTTGAATTAAAAGCAACAATAAAACTAGCATACAACCCATCCAGACTGCATTCAACCAAATAAACCTTATTTAAATGACTTCAAAGTAAACAAACCCATAAACTAGAGACAAAAATTGATGACACAGATATAGTGTAAATACCCCTTTGTATTATCCTTTTCATATGACTAATACAATAACCAATAGAAAACCAATTGAATGCCCAGAATAGATTGCCATTTCTGTCATTTCAATTTGCTTATCAGAAAGTACAATGGAAGCAAACTCAAAACCTCTGCATACTATTGGGCTGACTGAATATGTACTCTTCTTGAAAGAAACAAAAAATTGCACAAGTCTCAAACCATCACAATGCCTTGAAAACTCATTTATATACCATGAGTTGTAACAAGCAAAGGGCAATTGTGATCTGACAAGTGTCCAAGGAACAAAGCATCATACAAAAGACAAAAACAATCACAACAGAATGCCAAGTGTATCAAATATTCCTTCAAGTAGGCCTGTTCTAGTTTCTGTTGTGAATCATCAACTTCTGATTTGTCTCTCATTATTCCGGCTCCTCTGAATACGTGGCTACCAAGCTGGCCAAAGAAGGATGATCTTGTGATACCTCCAAATCGGTTTTCTCCTACGGGTTCTCACTGCTTTCACCCTGAGCAGGCATTATTACCTTTTCCCCTTCTTCTTTTTTCAGTTCTGGTGCAGAGGTGTCAATAACTTGCACCTTGCCTTCTTGTTTCTCATCATCATCTGAACTGTCCTCCTCTAACTGCTTGTCCAATAGAAGATCTGCCATCCAAGTGTCAAATTGTATATCATCCGGCTAGCTAAACTGTAGGATATCATTTTGCTTTTTTAAAATATAACCAGCCTCCTTTTCAAAACCAACAAATTCTTGCTTCAAAGAATCAAAAAATAATTGGACTTTAACCAATTCCTCTATCGTGGTGGCCCACCAGGCATGCCCCTTTTCATTAATAACTTTATTTATCCTTGTGCAGAAAAGGTCATCCAATTCTTTACTCCACTCTTCCTTATTTTTCAATTTCTTCGTTCTATCCAAGGCACAAGGAAATAGATCAAATTTTTGATTCTTGTACTTATTCAAATAAGTAACAATTTTTAGTTGCAGACCAACTCTCCTGTTATCAAAATCTGACAGGTCATTAGCAATATCATACAATTTTTCAACATGGTCATTGGAAGAATTTATAACTGAATAACATAGAAGGGTGATTTCCTTTTCCCTTCTTCCCCATTTATTAACAATAGGCTTCAGGGTATCATCATGAGTTTTCAATTCCTCCCATATATCCATTACTTTTACCAACTGATCAAAGAATAAGGGCCACTCAATTTTGTCCACTAAATACATTAGAGCCTTTCTAAGCTTATCGTCATACTGCATATTTAACTCTACATGTAAGGCCCATAGTTTGCTCTTCTCTTCTTCAAATTCCTCAGCTGTATAATATTCAGGCCTTTGAGGTGTGTTTGGTATCTCTACAAGGGGGGTGGATTTAAAAAGTTTCACTGGAGGACGGGGGTATGTTATTCTTGGCCTTGTGGATTTTCCCATTGCCTTGTTTTCAAGTTCAATTCTCCTTTTTACCTCCCTATTATAGGCCTCAAGAAGTGTTTCATATTTATTCTGTAACTCAGACATAACTTGTTCCTCCTTCTTAGCAGTGGCCAACACAAACTTAGAAGAATCCACATTCCAATATACTGCCTATACATGTGAAGTGTCAACAACCCTTCTTACAAGTATATTTCCCATCAACCCAGACTCATCTGATTGTGATGGTGTGGCTCTAGATCCCTTTCTCAATGACCAACTGACCAATGCAACTTGATCTTCAATGAATGAAGTGCCTTGGAAGTCTCTTCTATTTAGGTCTTGCAACTCCAATCTACTTGAAACAGAATTGAAAATTAATGCATCTGCAATATCCCAATTGGGCAATAATAAAATGTTAGATGAATTTATCATTTTCCTCCCCTCCTCAAGGCTTATATTCTGCAATTCCTTCATCATTTCTTCTTTAATTTGGTTTTGCATGGAAATGTCATCCATTTCTGGATGCTCTGTTTTCATCTTTTTACATTTCTCCTCGAAAATGTTCATTTTTGTCCTCCATGCAAACTACTGAAAAGCTCTTGATTTCACAAAACTATCATCAATAAAAAATTGATGACTTGCCTGCTCTAATACAGGGTCCAACACCCTGCCTCTATAATCAACTATTGTTAGATCCAAACTTGGGAGAGGAAGTTCTGGAGGGTTACCCTCAGCTAATTCTGCTTGAGTAATAAAAATATTTCCCTGTGATCCCATTTTTTCAACCTGTTCACCAGTGAGCTGCTCTTTTGCAATCCTCAAAGGGGACTGGGTGGGTGAATATTCCTCATCTTGAGGCCTTTCTTCTGTCATTACCTTTTGCCTCTTAGGACTAGGCTCTTCAGGTCTCTCCTCTTGGGCTATACTGGTAGATCCTATTATTTGTTTGCCCTTGTCTATAGGAACCATTTTATTCTGAATTATAGTATATCTGGGCCTCTTTTGTACAATTATTTTATCAGTTCTCACATTTGGAGTGAAAGCCAACCTCCTCATGACCTCTCTGGCCTTATCAGGATATGAATCAATAAAAAATTGTTTCTTTTGATTCATGACCTCCATTATTTCAGAGAAGGTATTCATGAGCTTACTTATTTTGTTAGCCTCTGTAATAGCATTATCCAAAGGATCATATTTATTATCAAAACAATGAAAGAATTGTAAGACCCAGGAATAAACTTTCCATTTTTCCTTTTTAGTTTCTTGCTCCTGCAATGAGAATTCATTCCTTATAATATCCTCTGGATAATAAGAATCATGCTTGACCGGTCCCAACTTGATTCTATGCCTCAACATTTGATTGAAAAATCTCTCAGAATCACAAAAACGGGGATGAGAGACAACCATCATATACTGCTCCAAAATTTTATGCAAAAAGATCCATCCGCCTTTTGTAATCACAAATTGATGGGCCACTATGCAGGTAGGGAAAATTGACCCTAATTGCCTTTTCAACAAAAACATTTCTTCCACTCCCCCTAATTGCCATAAAACTTCAGCCATTCCCACCTTCAAAGGAACTTGGTAAGGAAAAACATGAGGGTTCCCCTTGAAATCATAGATTCTAAAAATAGTAGAAACAGGGTAGGGGATGATATCTCCCCAATTATGTGAAACTTTCAAGTCATGGGGGTTATCCATAGGCCTGATGAGACTCATTAGTACCCTAGGGGTTCTGAGATTGTCACTCAATATGAGGCATCTCAATTTAGCAACAAAATATCTATCAAATCTAACAAAATTAACATTACTTGCATCCTAGGTCATATCTGCACTCCACAACTGGACTGGCAATATTTCCCCATTCTCCTCTCTGTTTAGTTCCATCTCATTACCAAAATATGTCACTCCTTTGAACAAAAACATATGCATTAATAGAGAGTAGTGACCAAAAGTTTTTTCCACCTTGCCCTTCGCAATCCCAACTAAACCAATGTGAATTTCTTTAGCCAAAAAGGAAGCAAAATAAAAAATAACATCTACACCGAAGGAAGCAATCTGAACCATCATGTACATGAAACCAATGGGCATAAATTCTTGCTCATCTTCACCAAAAACTCGGCATAAGGTCTTGTATATCTCTACAGCCTGGGAAGTGAAAAGACCCTTCTTAAAAGGCTCTCTAGAGGCTGCAGTAATTACTGGAAAAGTTCCTATTGTACCAATATTTGCCCTTAGTGCACCTCCCCTAATTACATCCTTCTTTTCTTTATATTCATTCTCTAATTCTAGCAGATTGATTTGCACATGGTAGTCTGATAATGGTTCCAGGTGAAAAACCTCTCTAATTTCTTCAGGAGTAATCGAGACCAGAGGCACACCATCCTTTCTTCTTACAACCCTAATGGCTTGGTCATAATTCTTAGCAATGGTTTCAAGCAGATCATAATCCATGAAAACACTTAGGAATACTAATTTTCCCAAATCAAAATGCCAGACATTAGCATGCGGGGCAAACAACTTTCTTTCTGAAAACCACTTTTTAAACAAGATAAGGCCAGTTTGAGTAGTTGTTGCATCCCTAACCCAGTTCCCCTTGTCATATAGGCCATCACCAATTTTAAGCCTAGGGTTTAAGGAAATTAACTTTTTAACTTGTGCAGGCTGTACAGTAGATTCTGGGAGTAATTCTAATAAATCATCGTGGACATTCCTATCCATATAATTAATTTGCCCACAGAATGGTTTCTTAGGAGGCATTTTGACAGTATTGAGAGAATTGGAATGCCACAGAGGTTATAATATGAGTACTTACTTGACTTGCTGAACTTGTTCTTTTCTGAACTTCTAAAATTTCTCTCGAACGATAGAAGAATAGTTTCACGTCTTTACTAGGCTTAACATGACACAATCAATCAGGCTCTTGTGCTCAGAAAATTTGCAATCTCTATTCGTGTGGGACTGGAATTAATGAAAATCTCTGTGTTATACTCTATTTCTCCCACACACGAAGCTTTCACTTATCATAAATGCGCAGAACAGAAAAATAGAGTGGCGTCACACTTTCTTTTTTAAACTTGTATCGTTGATCTTTGAAAAATCCTACGATCTGGGAATGACAACTAAGCTAACTCAGCTTTCTTCTTAACACATTGGCAGTCGAGCCAATAAAACACCTCCACCTGTACCTTTCCTTCAAGGCTGGCGCTTCAAATCGAGCCCATGGATGACTACAGACACGTGTCATCAACTCACTAACTCGTTATACATAATTTTCGAGCACCTTTCCACAGCGAGCTAGCGATGATCATTGATTTTACTTTAATCATGTGGTAGACAATTGAAACAACCTTTAAGAACACGATGGTGGGTCCATTGCTCGTTAACTCGCTATACCTAATTTTTGCACATCTCTTTATAGCGAGTGAACGAGCATCGTCGATCCAGACTTGATCTTGTGGACAACAATTTTACTTCAACAGTGGTGGGCCACACTCGCTAACTCGCTAGACTTAACTTTCGAGCACTTCTTCATAGCGAGTCAATGCCACCCTTTGATCCTGGCTCGATCTCACGATAAGAAATCTTCGTACCCAGTACATGGGAAGTGGGTCCATGATATCGCTGTCCCTGCAGATTTCTACCAAGCATTGGTTGAAAGTTCGACCAATGAATGGCAGAAAATGTGCTGACAATTCCAACATTTTTCGACCATCGTATTGGTCAAAATTTCGACCAACCTACTGGATGGTCAAATTTTCGACCAAAAAGTTTTCAACCAATGCCATCTAGTTTTCTACCATGCATTGGTCGAAATTTCGACCAATGTCCTGCAGATTTCTACCAAGCATTGGTCGAAAGTTCGACCAATGAATGGCAAAAAATGACCTAACAACTTCAACATTTTTCGACCAATGTATTGGTCGAAATTTTGACCATCCAGTAGGTTCGTCGAATTTTTGACCGAAAAATTATCGACCAATTCATTGGTCGAATTTGGTCGAAAAATGGGTCAAAATTTTGACCAATAAAGGTCAAAAAATGAGCCCAAGTGTACTAGTGCCTCCTTCCAACATTTGATATCATCCATGTCTAGACCAATAGTTATCAATATTGCATCCACAACTTTTCCCCCTTTCCTATAAGAATGTTTAATTGCAAGTTTAATGCCATATTTAACTTCATCAATTTCTTCTCATATAACTTAGTTTCTAGAAATATATGCATTTAAATAAATTTATGTGTAAATTAAATTCACATACTTAATGACATGCACATCTCATACTATATAATCACTTATTATTCAATAATACATAATCTATATAATTAAAAGTATAATCAAAGATGATAATCATTCAATACAAATTATATGAATATCCTCTTTTACTATACAAGTAAATCATACGTACAAGATTATTGAGTTGATCAAATCCAATACCAAACTACAATAGACAAAGATAGTACTCAAAAAAGTTTTATTACTATCATCTTAAAATAAACAATAGTACACTATGACAACTCATAAAGCACTTCATAGAAAATGGTTCTAGCCTTTCTTTTGTTTATGTAAGTAAGATATTTCAATTTCAATTTTTAATTCAATGCTAGGAATCTATCCAAACTCTAATTTACTCTTATATTTTATTAAATAACTTTTTCCCCTTCCTTTTAAAGATGAGATTTTCTAAGCCAAAAGAGAAGAGTGATTGACTTCTTTCTATTAGCCAAGTGCCTATAAGTACCCAAAGAGCTATTTGCTATTTTGATTAAATTTTTAACCATAGCTCCATAGTAAATAAAACTAAATACATTAGAAGTTAAATGATAAAATTTGAACTAAGTTACTCTTGATATGTAAGAAGGTACAAGATCATGATTGCAAAGCTATTTTAAATGGTATAGTTGTATGCTAATGGTATTATTTCATCGTGCATATAAATAAGCCCATGGTACTTGCAAACTAGGTTTATTTTTGACAATGTCTTGTGTACTTGAAAAATTATATGCTACTAAGGAACATCAATGAGATTTCTTATAACAAAAGACAAGAGCAATTGACTTCTTGCTAGTAGCCAAGCTCCTTTGCTTACCCTCAAATTGCTATTCATAATTTGATAAACTTTTAATTCATTACTCAATATTATGTAAAATTGAATGCATTGGAAGTATAATGATAAAATTTAAACTTGGAACCTTGATATATATGGAGGGACAAGGTCATGATTGTAAAACTATTTTAAATGGTGTAATGGTATACTAATGATTTCATCTTCCATATAAATAAGCCTTTGGTAATTACAAAATATGTTTATTCTGATGATAGCTTAAGTACTTTAAAAATTATGTGGTACTAAGAAACATTGGTGGGATTTGCTATAACAAAAGAAAAGAGTGGTTGACTTCTTGCTAGCAACCAAGTCCTTATTCTTACCTAAAGAGCTAATCATATTTTGATTAACTTTTTAAACATAGCTAAATTATGTTTTAAATTCAATACAGTGAAAGTAAAATGACAAAATTTGAAGTTACCCTCCATATGTATGAAGGGAAAATGATCATGCTTGCAAATCCATTTTGATGGTTTAATTGCATACTAAAGGTGCGATTTCATATTGCACATAAATACCCTAGACTAATACATGAATGCATTGTTTTAACCATCAACTAAATTCTTTCTTGATATTCAATTGTTAGAATAAACTTTTATGACTACTATATGCACACAATTCTAAAAATACCACTTAATTTCTTTAAAAATTAAATATGACTCAAAATCATAGATAAATATATAAATTAACTAATTCTAATATGATGAAAGAGAACTTTGTTGTACATCATCAGAGTGGCAAAAGCTTCCTCTCTCGTCTTCTACTTTTTATGTTTCATGAGTTTCATTCCTTTTATCTTGATGATTGACTTGTAATGAATCTAGACCCTTTCTTTCTTGATATTCAATTGTTAAAATAAACTTTTATGACTACTATATGCACACAATTCTAAAAATACCACTTAATTTCTTTAAAAATTAAATATGACTCAAAATCATAGATAAATATATAAATTAACTAATTCTAATATGATGAAAGAGAACTTTGTTGTACATCATCAGAGTGGCAAAAGCTTCCTCTCTCGTCTTCTACTTTTCATGTTTCATGAGTTTCATTCCTTTTATCTTGATGATTGACTTGTAATGAATCTAGACCCTTTCTTTCTTGATATTCAATTGTTAAAATAAACTTTTATGACTACTATATGCACACAATTCTAAAAATACCACTTAATTTCTTTAAAAATTAAATATGACTCAAAATCATAGATAAATATATAAATTAACTAATTCTAATATGATGAAAGAGAACTTTGTTGTACATCATCGAAGTGGCAACAGCTTCCTCTCTCATCTTCTACTTTTTATGTTTCATGAGTTTCATTCCTTTTATCTTGATGACTGACTTGTAATGAATCTAGACCCTTTCTTTCTTGATATTCAATTGTTAAAATAAACTTTTATGACTACTTTACACACACAATTCTAAAAATACCACTTAATTTCTTTACAAATTCTAATATGATGAAAGAGAACTTTTTTGTACATCATCAAAGTCGCAAAAGCTTCCTCTCTCTTCTTCTACTTTTTGTGAATCTCACATTTTGTGAGATTCGTTCCTTTTGTCTTGATGACTGACTTATAATGAATCTAGACCCTTGCATAATTACAATAAAAAAAACCTCAAAAAAACCCCTTAAAACATTAAAACATATGGAAGAATGATATAATTCTTTGTTATAAAAATTCACCTGTATAATAATTGTATAGGAGAAATGTAAAGCCTTGGTTGTGGCTGATTTTAAACAACTATGCGATTGTGGCTTGGTATAGTGCTGGTCAATGTGGTGCAAATGTGTCCTCATAGATTTAATGGTGACAAATCTTAGATTTAATGGTCACAAATCTTGCATAGTGGTCAGTCTTATCAATAATTTGACTGATAAAAGTTTCTCCCCATACCATCTCATCCCGGATTTGGTTCTCCAGTCATATATTCTCCTCTCAAGGAACTCATTTTTGTTCAAAGATATGATGATGAAGAGCACAATGGTGAGTGAATTTAGTTAGATTCATGAAGCTTGAGAAAAACATTCATTTCAACTTTTCAAATGGAGCCATCATATTAGATAATGCCTCTCACCATCTTGGCCCAATTCAACCTCTTTCTAACTAAAAATCATATTTTTTTTTTTTTGCATCTTCATGAATCTTTGAACCTTTCCCCTCAGCACATAATCCAAAATTTCTGTTATTTCTGTCTTTGTTTTGTAGCTTAGTGAGAATGAATGTTCAGAGATAAGAACAGAATACAAAGAGACAAATTAAATATGCACTATGCATAGGAAAAGCTAAATAAGACCATCTCTAATGATTTTATGTCTCCACACGGTGAGCACTAATGATATTCATAGTGAACACAGTAAAAATTGCTTTCTTGATGACCCTTATACAGTCCATATATTGACCGAATCACATAAGAATTGAATAATATCATGCAAATATAATTGAAGTTATTCTTGCAATCATATGTGAGGAGACAAGGGAGAACAGTGGGGTTATATGAATACATTTTAAACCACATATCTTAATGGACTGAACATTTGTCAACTCCAATAGATAATGGAAGACTGAAATTTTATGGCCGCCCACAAAGTTCTTCAAAAACAGTGTACAAAATTTGTTATGATTGATCTAGATTTTTCCTGTGGGAGAATGGAATTTTCTTCTTCAAATATTAAGAATTGGGCAATAATGACCCCACCATATTTGTCACAATAAGATCTTCATTATAAGCCTTAAATTTAGTTACAAGCTATTATTAGTACATAACATTTTTGGGTTACTTCTAGGAAATTGGTAGTACATTATAAGCCTTTAATTTGGGTACAAGCTATTATTCCTTGTTATATTTGTAGGAAATTGGTAGTACAAACTTTAGGTTGTACAAAAGAAAATAGTAGTTCAGAAATGGTTTTTTATTTTTTTATTAATTAAAAATATTTGATAGTACAAAATAAAAAATCAATATGAACAAAACAATGTTATTTAAATAAATGATTTATGATTTATAATTAATTATATTTCTAATTGTTAAGACAATATTTGTGATTGTTTTAATAAACAAAAGAATTTACATATTATAAGTGTAAAAAATAATAAAAAATCATACTAATACAACAATTAAACAGAGAAATGATATGCTAAAATATCTTTTGACTAATGTTCAAATACTTTTCATATATGTCTTATTTTGTTTAATGTCCACAATTTAAACAATATATCACACTATAATTGTTATATCCTCCTCTATCTTAACACAAATTTGGGGTAACACTTAAAGGAATAATATCTAATTGAAAATATTGATGTGCAAATCATGTTGGTGCTTTGGAACTCATAAATGTAAGAATGTAGTTGGTCTTGGTGTGCTTGAAAAGGAATGCCTAAGTAGTTTCCAATGGAAGATCATCAAATGAGGTTCTTAATGAGGTAGAGGATGACCCATTTTTGGAAGGAATATGATTTTTTTCAATGACATGGTTGAGAAGACGAGTGGGTGTAGTCTAACCTAGAGCTATAGATGGGCATGCTGGTGGTGGGCTTCAAGGTTTTCTTTCAAGACCAAACCTAATCATGGCCTCAAGGGCTTCACTATTATGATTTCTCGACTCATATTTCTTGGAGATTTTAATAACTCTTATTTATTCTTGAGATCTTTAGTCTTATGTCATTTCCTCAAGCTTGTTAATATCTCATTAGTACTTCCATACACACATTATATCTCAAAGACTTGCTAATTTGTGCATGCCTTGATTTGACATAGTTTGTAAAATCTACAGATCAAAGCAGAGAAGTCAAAAGTGAAATCAAGCCTACAAAAGGAAAAATAGAACTTGAAGAGAAACTAATTAAGTCATAAGCTGGAACTCCCAAAATTACAAATGTATTCGAAAAACACATATCAAAATCACTAGCCATATGCTCCCAATTTGAATACAAGGCATTATATTGTATGCTATAGAAATCTATGAGTTCTTGTGCAATCATATGTTGATACAAAAGAAAATTACATAGTAGAACCCCTTTGTAAATCAAAACATGAATTCTCCAACCACTACAACCAACTTTGTCTTCGATTTCCCTCTTGAGGATGAGTGGACGTACCATGAGAAATCCCAATAGAAAACGAGGCATAACTTGATCAAGTGAAATTGATTTGATACACATCTCACCTCAAGATTAGAAGTTAAAAAAAGAAGAAGAGAGTCTATATTATTAAGTTCCTAATTATTCAAGTCCAAGCTTGTGCCTTGTAGCAATTTCGCACCATGACATTGTGCTCACAAATTAAACATCATACTACTATATTTTATATGTCATGTGACTTCTCATGATTTTGATTTATTAAGCAACAAACTAGGGTGTTATCCCTATACGAAAAATCTCATGTTACTTTACACAAAATATTCAAGTTCACACGAAGTTAGACCGAATATATCTAAAGTAACCGATACAATTTGAGTCTATCCTATTTGGTAAATTTCTTGATAATGATGTCAAAAGTTGTCAGTCATGGAATTTAAGTGCCAAGTCAAACATAATTTATTATAAAAAAGACATAACGCTTGAAAGGAAGTAGAAGTTAGATACCCTACCTTCACTGATTTGTGAGAGGATGTATGCACAAAAATAATGCTAGAGTTACAAGAAAAATAAAAATAAATGATAACAAAGAAAATCTTAAAATAAAATCCCAACTTTTAAAAAAGATGAATTATATCACTCAACAACTATGATCTTAGAATAAAATATCAAATTATTCCTTTATATAAGTATCATTAACCTTTAGGATATATATATATATATATATATATATGAAACTTCATCTCCAAGAACTAACAAATATGAAAATACCAAAATAAAACTTATCTAAGAACTTCCAAAATCATAAGTCAATTGAAATCTCAATGTGATGCAAAATTTGGGGTACAAATTCCAAATCAACCCTTCTAGGATGTTCTATGTGATGATAATGGAATTTATATTATAAAATCTATCACAAGTGACTCACATTTGGGCTCCATTTTGACATATGCAAACCCATTCAAATACGACTTATGTCAACATTCCATTATAAATTCTTTGCATCATCAAATATATCATAGGTTCAAACTCACATTTAAAAATATCATAAGATTCTCTTAGACATCATATTGATGTTTATTCTCTTACAACTTATTTGACACAAGAAGATGGTAGAAAGGTAGGGCCAAAGGCTTGCCTAACAATCGACCAACCCTTGTTGAGTTAATAGAACGGAAGCAAAATAACCAAGAGACAACACCAGGAAGGAGAGAACAATAAATCTTTCATTCATTCATGAAATTTCATTGTACATGCCTAACTGTGAAGTCTTTTAGGTTACGACCAATACAAAGATCCAATTACACAGGAATATCATCTAGCCCGTGAGATCTAAGATCTCTTCTCCCACTCTTTTGTTTATCTTTTTCTACCAAACCTAGATCAAGATCCTCTATTTAAACTTTCCAAAATGGTTTGCAAGAGATTCTAGATCATCACATTGAAGAAGGCTGACCAAATATTGGCCTACACACATTCCAATGATCGGTCCAATAGATCAAATTTTTAATGCCTACCCCTAGTTTACTTTTCATGTTGGATTGCCAGATTCTTTTAGGAAAATTTTATGATTATGATTTATGATTGTGGTACTTGGTTACTAGATTTGATTAGATGTTATTTCATATTCAGTTGACATATTTGATGAACTACTTCATACTCAATTATTTCATGTTTTCATGATTATTTCGATG
Organism: Cupressus sempervirens; assembly: GCA_028749045.1. Taxonomy (NCBI): domain Eukaryota; kingdom Viridiplantae; phylum Streptophyta; class Pinopsida; order Cupressales; family Cupressaceae; genus Cupressus; species Cupressus sempervirens. Next base: position 14,450,488 of record CM053791.1, read on the forward strand.
ATGATACATGTATGTTCATATAGTGATTTCAGTTATTTCATGATGATAGTTAAATGGATGATTTATATGCAGTTTCTATGATTATTTACCCCATACTTGCACGTGTATAGTGTACTTGCATATTTTACTTTATGTTTGATGTTTCTGATGTCGTTGAGGGAGGGAGTCATAGTCACCTGCTAGTCGGGATCTACACGATGCACCACTTCCCAACATTGTCTATTTAGTTTAGATTATATGTGTATGTACATGCTTGGATTTTATGCAGGTTGTACGTACTGGGCATCGACTTCCTTGAATTGCCAGGATGAGCATGCCCTATCACAGTATCTCAATGGTAAAAGATGGGAGATAATTCTTGAGCCTAAATCCTAACCTTAAGCCAATTGTCCTAGAAAGTAAGACAAATATTTGAATTGTTTACCCTTCTGAATTTGTTTAGTGACGTGAATTCGTGATTTTAACCCTGGAGTTTAAATATGTGCTTTATCTTTCAATTGGGTTTTCGTATTTAGTTTTGTGGGTCTATTGTAATTTTTAGTTATAATTAAATCAAATAAAAAGATAATTTAATGATTTAACTTAATAAAATTTTATAATAATAAAAACAATAATTAATTATATTTAATTAATTGAGAAATAATTTAAATAAAATAATTAAATTTAAAAGATTTAATTAAAGTTCTAATTTTGGCGTAATTGTATTTATTTCATTTAATAATAATTTATTTAGGAGTTTCATTGTAATAATAAACTCTAAATATTATTATTAGTTAAATTAATAAATATTTTATTAAAGACATCTTGTGATTTAATAAAATAGAGAAAGAATAAATTTAATAAAGATTATTTTAATTAAATTGCAAAAAGTTTGCACATGAAATTAAAATATAATAAAATAATTAAGAAAAAGGTTTTGCGTGATTGTAAAATCGAAACCCTAAAGGGAGAAAGCTCTTTATTAAGAAATTAGAGCTCATTTCTCTACACATAAGTTTGGAGGAGCCAATTTATGAGAAGAGGGTTTTCGAAAGAAAGGGAATTTTCTTGCGAGCTCCGAGCATCCGTTGTTTCGCATCATATCCAGGTAGGATCTTGTGACAATAGTTTCTTTTCTTTGAAATATTTGTCTTGTCTATGTCTGAATAGAATTGTTTTCAAAATTTAATTGGGTTGAAACCCTTGTTTCTGAATTTATTGTTCTTTGTTTCAAAATCCTTTATAAACGAATTAAAGTTTGCAAGCCCTTGTTTGGTAAATTTTAGAGATTCATATTTTGATTGAGTACAATTTAGGTAGGGTTTTGAAAAGGAATCAAAATTTGATATACAAAATTTGATTGGTTGTTCGTATTTTTCCTACCACATCTATTATGTAAATGTATACAAAAATACATTATATAAAATTACCACAGTAAATAAATTTACTTTGATAATTATGTGTGTGTGTGTGTGTATGTTTGTGTGTATATATATATACATATATAAAAGTGTATTTTTAAATACTAGAAAAGATACAAATTTGGCAATTTTATGGGGAGGGGGCTTTTGTTTCTATGTTTTTATAAAACATATTTTACAGTATATATATATATATATATAATGAGAGAAGGGATTGTGAACTCCCCCACCTCGGCTGTGATGGCAGGTCGTTGCTATAGCATTAGACGTTGCCAAGGCAGCAAGCGTTGCCGAGGCAACAGGCTGCCAAAGCAATTAGGCCATACTTTGGCCTCTCCTTGTTTACGGGTTGCGACATATATTAAATCACATGGACTTTAGTTTTATTTAAAAAATTTAAATTATATTTTAATAATAATAATTTATATTAATAGTTAATAATTATTTTATTTTATTTAAAATTTATTATTATTAATAATATAATATATACATATATTATTTTATTAATAATTGAATAAATAAATAATAATAATTATTAAATTTATAATGATAATATTTAAGTGCAAGATTTTGTTTTGATAAAGTATTATTTATTTGTTTTATCTCAAAAGAAATATTTATATATTTAAATAAATAGATAAATGATTTTTCAATCTTATTTAAGAGTCTAGTTTTAATTAAGGGTGATAATTTTGTTTATTCAAAAATATTAGTATTTATGATATTTTGGAAATGGAAATTGAATCCTTGATTGTAATAAAAAACCATATAAACTATAATACTTGAAAATGAAAATGAAAACTTGAAAAGCTATAGTGAAAATTGAACTTCTGTGTTTTCAAAACCTAATGAGTTATGAAAGTTACATTGTTTGTGGTTTACTGTTCTTGGGTTCAGGTTTGACTTAGTACTTTGACCAATCAGGATGTTTGCTAGAGGCTTGGGGGTTTTCTTATGTGATGATGTTATGTATATGATCTTTTATACCTGACCATGGTGATGTGTCATGTGTATTCTATGATGAGTTTTGATCAATGCTTGTTAGTTCTTTCCAGTTGCTTGTATAGAACTGAGGTGATTATTGTGATTTTTTTTGGTGTAACCTTTGAGTTTCAATCAGTTGCCTTTTGATGCTTTCCAATTGCTTGTATAGGACTGAGGTGATTATTGTGATTTATATTTAGGTGCTTTCCAGTTGCTTGTAAAGGACTGATGTGAATATTGTGTTTTATGTATTGGTGCTTTCTAGTTGTTTGTAAAGGACTGAGGTGAAAATTATGATTTTATGAGTTTTACTTTTATGAGCCTAAGGTAGGTAATCTATGTGTACGTTGGGAAGTGGCTTGCAATGAAGGCTGAAGCCCTAAGTGGCTGATTGGGTAACCCATTGTAAGTTGTTTTAATAAGTGATAACATTTCATTAAATGAGAGTAAAATGAATTAATAAGAGTCATTGTTTTTTGTCGCCCATGCCTCAAGTGCTAGTATAAGCTAGGATGGGAGTAGAGAGGATGCTTGGTTGTGACCTTGCTTCATTGGTATGCCTTGTCTGTACAAAAGTGTACTGATTCCACAGAGAAACACTAGGGGGGCAAATTCTAGAGAGGTTTCTAGAGTAACCTTAGAGTTGGCTCATGCGATGACACTTGCCCACTTGCATAGTAGATTTCTTACATGTCTTTGTGCCTATGTGATTAGATGATACTTGTGCCTTGGTACATTTGAGATAGATTGCTATCAAGATTTCCTTGACCTAGATGTTGGTTATGACTTGTGGATTGATATCCGTATGGGACATGAGATTATCTCCTTAGTATAGTGAGAGTGGGTCATTTAGGTTTCACGAAGTTGGGTGGTAGTGCTTTTTACTTATACCATTGAGATCCAACAACTGAATGTGCTTGTACAATTGTACCTTTCTTTTTGATCTTGTATTTTCGTTGGATGGTTATATTCTATTGTGTTGTACTTGATTATCAGAGATCTTATGAGATGATGCATTTATTTTATTGATGATGTATATTCTTTGAGCTTTTCATATCCTATGACTTGTACAGTAGATGATTATGCATTTTGATTTTGCCAAGTGATATCTTATATAATTGTATATTGTTGGATTTATACTTGTGTTCTATCTATGATGTGGATTTGTTATGTATCAAATTTAATATTAATAAAAAATATACATGTGATTCAAAATCTTCTTTGTTTCAAAATCCTTTGTAAACAAATTAAAATTTGGAAGCCCTTGTTTGGTAAATTTTAGAGATTCATATTTTGATTGAGTACAATTCAGGTAGGGTTTTGAAAAGGAATCAAAATTTTATTGGTTGTTCGTATTTTTTCTATCACATCTATTATGTAAATGTATAAAAGAAACATTATATAAAATTACCATAGTAAATAAATTTACTTTGATATATATATATATATATATATATAAGTGTATTTTTAAATACTAGAAAAGATGCAGATTTGGCAATTTTATGGGGAGGGGGCTTTTGTTTCTATGTTTTTATAAAACATATTTTACAATATATATATAATGAGAGAAGGGGCTGTGAACTCCCCCACCTCGGCTGTGATTGCAAGTCGCTACTATAGCATCAGACGTTGCCAAGGTAGCAAGCATTGCTGAGGCAACAGGCTACCAAAGCAATCGGGCCATACTTTGGCCTCTCCTTGTTTACAGGTTGTGACATATATTAAATCACATGGACTTTAGTTTTATTTAAAATATTTAAATTATATTTTAATAATAATAATAATTTATATTAATAGTTAATAAATATTTTATTTTATTTAAAATTTATTATTATTGATAATATAATAGATACATATATTATTTTATTAATAATGGAATAAATAAATAATAATAATTATTAAATTTATAATGATAATATTTAAGTGCAGGATTTTGTTTTGATAAAATATTATTTATTTGTTTTATGTCAAAAGAAATATTTATACATTTAAATAAATAGATAAATGGTTTTTTAATCTTATTTAAGAGTGTAGTTTTAATTGAGGGTGATAATTTTGTTTATTCAAAAATTATAGTATTTATGATATTTTAGAAATGGAAATTGAATCCCTGATTATAATTAAAAACCATATAAACTGTAATACTTGAAAATGAAAATGAAAATTTTAAAAACTATAGTGAAAATTGAACTTTTGTGTTTTCAAATCTTGATGAGTTATGAAAGTTACATTGTTTCGTACTTTATGTGATGTGTGGTTTACTGGTCTTGGGTTCAGGTTTGACTTAGTACTTTGACCAATCAAGATGTTTACTAGAGGCTTGGGGGTTTTCTTCTATGATGATGTTATGTATATGATCTTTTATACCTGACCATGGTGATGTGTCATGTGTTTTCTATGATGAGTTTTGATCAATGCTTGTTAGTTCTTTCCAGTTGCTTGTATAGAACTAAGGTGATTATTGTAATTTTTCTTGGTGCAACCTTTGAGTTTCAATCAATTTCCTTTTGATGCTTTCCAATTGCTTGTATAGGATTGAGGTGATTATTGTGATTTATATTTAGGTGCTTTCTGGTTGCTTGTAAAGGACTGAGGTGAATATTGTGTTTTATTTATTGGTTCTTTCTAGTTGTTTGTAAAGGAATGAAGTGAAAATTGTGATTTTATGAGTTTTACTTTTATGAGCCTAGGGTAGGTAATCTATGTGTATGTTGGGAAGTGGCTTGCAATGAAGGTTGAAGCCCTAAGTGGTTGCTTGGGTAACCCATTGTAAGCTATTTTAATAAGTGATAAAATTTCATTAAATAAGAGTAAAATGAATTAATAAGAGTCATTGTTTTTCCTCGCCCATGCCTCAAGTGCTAGTATAGGCTAGGATGAGAGTAGAGAGGATGCTTGGTTGTGACCTTGCTTCGTTGGTATGCCTTGTTTGTACAAAAGGATAATGATTCTACATAGAAACACTAGGGGGGTAGAGTCTAGAGAGGTTTCTAGGGTAACCTTAGAGTTGGCTCATGCAATGACTCTTGCCCACTTGCATAGTAGATTTCCTATGTGTCTTTGTGCCTCTGTGATTAGATGACACTTGTGCCTTGGTACCTTTGAGATAGATTGCTATCAGGATTTCCTTGACCTAGATGCTGGTTATGACTTGTGGATTGATATCCATATGGGACATGAAATTATCTCCTCAGTACAGTGGGAGTGGGCCATTTAGGTTCCACGAAGTTGGGTGGTAGTGCTTTTTACTTATACCATTGAGATCCAACAACTGGATGTGCTTGTATAGTTGTACCTTTCCTTTTGATCTTGTATTTTCATTGGATGGTTATATTCTATTATGTTGTACTTGATTATCAGAGATCTTATGAGATGATGCATTTATTTTATTGATGATGTATATTCTTTGACCTTTTCATATCTTGTGACCTGTACAGTAGATGATTATGCATTCTGATTTTTCCAAGTGACATCTTATATAATTGTATATTATTGAATTTATACTTGTATTCTATCTATGATATGGATTTTTTATGTATCAAATTTAATATTAATAAAACTTATACATGTGATTCAATGTCATGGAACCCTTAAGAGATGTAATCTATTTTGGATGGTTGTATATATGTGAGTTAATGCTTTCGCTATGTTATCTGTTGATGTTATTATCTTAATTTTTTTTTTGGAAAACTTAGTGAAACTTTAGGTTAATTTATTTTGTATTCCCTGGTAGGGCATTACAAAATCATAACCAAGAATTAAATACAAAGGTTGGCTCCCAAATGAGACCAGTTAGAAGACTTAGTGGAAGAAGAACAATACATCACCAAAAAAAAGATATAAAGAGTCATTGAGGCACTTGGTGAACAAAGAACATAAATCATTTAGTGAATAAGCAACCCAAGACACTCAGTCAATGAAGAAAGGAATGTATCTACCGAGCCAACATCAAAGAATTTACTGAGTAGGTTCATAGTTACAATCGAGCACATATCTACCAAGTAGGATAACAGTGCAACCCAAGATGCTCATGCATTAGACAACCGAGGTAAGAAGAAATAATTCTTCTAAATCATGAGTGTGTTACAATATGAGCTGAATCCAACTTAGATTGAGAAATCCACACAACATATTCAACTATTTTATTCTTCCACTTTACTAGATGCTCAAAGTACTCCTTTCCTCTTGTACTGTTACCAACTCTTTGATCCAAAATCTTCTCTATCTCTTCAGTCTACTTCTTAGGGTAATCACTTGGTACTGTCAACTCATCATCAGATTCACAATACTTGTATAGATAAGAAACAATGAATATAGGAGATATATCCATTTCATCATGTAGCTCAACTTCATAAGCATTACCATTGTTAAATTTTCTTAAGATTTTGCAGGGACCAAACTTCTTCAACTTCAACTTACTATATGTGCCAACAAAATATCTACCCTTCTTCAAATGAACCATCACCTTATCACCAACTTAAAAAATTATATGTCTTCTTGGCTTAGCTGCATTCTCCTTGTATTTATGATTAATTTGTTCCAATTTACATTTCACTTACTCATGAAAAGACTTCATAAATTTATAAAATTGATCACCCTGAACACTTCTCTTCTCTTCTCCAACAATATCCCTCAAATATGATATACCTCTAGGTTGCATTCTTGTAACAATCTCAAATGGTCTTTTACCACTACTCATGTTTAATGAATTATTGTATGCAAAATTTTCTTGTGCTAATACAAAATCCCAATTACTTAGTTTATCCCCAACTAAGCATCTCAACAAATTACTCAAGCTTCTATTCAACACCTATGTTTGTCCATTAGTCTGTGAATGGAATGTAGAACAAAACTTCAACTCGGTGTCCATATTCTTTGATAAAGTCTTCTAAAAATAACCAACAAACACACTATCTCATTCATATACAATACTCTTCGATAATCCATGCAATCTGTTAAGCTCCTTATCAACAACAACAAATACAGAACCATGCCCTCTTGCTGTCCTCATTAAGACAAGAATAAAATCCATACTAATATCACTCCAAGGTTTCTCATGTACTGAAATAGGTTTATACGATCCAATATTCTGAATTACTTCTTTTTCAACTTGTCAAACTCCACAACTCCTTAAAAACTTCTCAACATCCTTATATAGTTGCGGCCAATAATGCTTCTCCTTAAGAAAATTCACTGTCTTATCAATACCAAAATGTCTAGCCAATCCACCACTATGTTTATCCTTAATAAAATTAACTCTCATAAATCCTCTCAATATACACAAATGAATTCCTTTGAACAACATACCTTCCTGAATGAAATAATATTCACACTTACTCGGTTGATCTAGTAATGGTGCTCAACACTCTCTCCATGCCTTTGAAAAATTAGGGCTAATCTCATACAAATCCTAAACATTTCATCAAAACCAAGAACTTCAACTTTCATCTTGGTTAACAAAGACGCTCTTTTTCTCAATTTATCTGCAACTTGGTTAGATACTCCACTCTTATGCTTGATCACAAATGTTAAATTTTGCAAGTACTCAACTCACTTTGTATGTCTCTGATTCAACTTATGTTGACTTCTCAAATGCTGTAAAGTTTTATGATTGATGTACAACACAAAATCCTTAGAAATCATATAATGTCTCCACTTCTTGAAAGCTTGAACAATAACATAAAACTCTTGGTCATACACATAATACTTCATTTTTGTATCATTCAACTTCTTGCTAAAGAAAGCAACAAGTTTTCATTCCTAACTCAACACAACTCGAATTGCACTACGACTTGCATCACACTCAACTTGAAATACCTTACTAAAATCAGGAAAATATAACATAGGTAGTTCAACAAGCTTTTTTGTCAAAATCTCAAAACTCTTATTAGCTCCATGTGTCCACTTGAAATCTTTTTTATCTTCTCACATTTCCTTAGTCATAGCATTACAAACTAAACTAAAATTCCTAATGAACTTCCTATAGAAACTTTCCAACCCATGAAATGATTTTACCTCACTCACATTCTCAGGTGTAGGCCACTCAAGAATTTTTAAAACCTTTTTAGGATCCATCTTCAAACTATCAGTTGAAATCATAAATCTCAAATACAAAATTTCCTCCTTCATGAAAGAACATTTCTTCAAATTAGTCAACAACTTCTCCTCTTTCAATCTTTGTAACACTTGTCTAATATGTTCAAGATGTTCATTGCTAGTCTTACTAAATATTATAATATCATCTAAAAAAAATCACAAACTTACCCAAGAATTTATTTAAGACCTCATTCACCAGTCTCATGAAAGTACTCGGTACATTAGTCAAAGAAAAAGGCATAACCAACCATTCATGCAAACCTCCTTTTTTCTTGAAAGAAATTTTCCACTCATCACCTTCTTTGATTCCGATATGATGATACCCACTGCTCAATTCAATCTTTGTAAAATATTTTTCTCTACTCAAACAATCCATTAGATCATCCATCCTCAGCATAGGAAACCAATATTTCCCTATTATCTTGTTAGCAACTCTAGAATCAATACACATTGTTCACTCACCAATCTTCTTAGGTGCCAAAACATTAGGTACAACACATAGAATTAGTCTTTCTACAACAATTCTTGCACTTGCCTATTAAGTTATTCATTCTCAGTAGGTGTAAATCTATACAGTGCATTATTTAGAAAATGGCTCCATGAATCAAGTCCATACAATGACTTATACTCCTCATTAGTGGTAAACCATCAGATACATTCTCTGAAATAAGCTCATGATACTCAGTGAGAAACTTTTAAATTTTCACTGGAACTCAGTGTAACACCCCAACATGTGACCCAAAAGAAGTTAACCTAAAGTTTCACTAAGTTTTCCAAACGTTTTTAAAATTTTTTTAAGAAAAAGGTACAACAACAGTTATGGAATAGCGGAAGCAATTAACATACACTCATACATCAACAACACATTAATAGGTTACAACTCTTAAGGATTCCATGACATTGAATCACATTTAAATTTAATTAATATTAAATCTAATATATAACACATCCATATTAAATAATAACTACAAGTAAAAATTCTATTTAAATAATATGCAATTATATATGATGCCACTTGGCCATAAACATAATGCACAATCATCCATTGTATAGGTCACAGGGTATGAAAGGATGAAATAATATACATCATGAAATATATAACATTATCTCATAAGATCTATGAAATCAAATACAATACACTAGGTATAACCATCCATCATAGAAATACAAGAATAGATAGAAAGGAACATCTGCACAAACACATCCAACAATGACATCCAACGGTCATATCCCAATGGTATAAGAAAAAGCACTACCACCCGACCTCGTGGAACCCAAAAAGGTCCACTCCCACTACGCTGAGGAGATCAAATCAAGTCCCAAATAGGATAACAAACTCAAAATTCAAAAACAACATCTAAGTTCAAGGAAAACCTAAAAGCAATCTAACTCAAAGGTACCAAGATACAAACAACATCTAAACCCAGAGGCAACAACGACATGTAGGAAATCTATTATGCATGTGGGAAAGTGTCATCACACGAACCAACTCTAGGGTTACCTAGCCAGTCTTTTAATCCTCCGACCCCCTAGTGACTCTATGTGGCACCAGTATCCTTTTGTACTGACAAGACATACTAACGATGCAAGGTCACAAACAAGCATCCTATCTACTCCCATCCTAGCCTATACTAGCACTTGAGGCATGGGCGAGGAAAAAAGATGACTCTTGTTAATTCATTTTAAACCCATTTAATGAAATGTTATCACTTATTAAACAACCTACAATGGGTTACTGGTCAGTCTCTTTAAGGCATCGACCTCCATTGCAAGCCACTTCCCAAAATGACATATAGATAACCTACCCTAAGCTTAGTAAAATCAAAAGATCACAAAAGACCACATACCATACATCAGTTCTTAAAGAAGCAATTGACAAGTACTGAAAATCATTGATCATAATCACTGATTCCATCATTGCAATCATCCTAACAAGACTGATTGAAAATTAAGTACACATAAACCAATCCACGTCATATTGTGACAT